>PVHP010041082.1:0-15579 GCA_004024765.1 Zapus hudsonius | reverse complement strand
GGGGATGGGGAAGGGGGGCAACGGGGTATTGGGGATAACAACTCATGGTTCGCCCACTAAACAATGTAACTCATTATGAACAATAAAAAAAAGAAGAAAAAAAAAGAAATATGGCTCTTGTTTCATTATCACCAAGGATCCTACCCAACTTAAAAAAATATTATAACATATTATCTCTGTTTTTCATGTATTTTTCTCTCTCATCTCAGCCTCACACATGTGTTCCTAGGCAAATATATAAACATATACACAGAAAGTCATTCTCTGACTTACCTTCTGATCTGTATCAAAGCACTTACTACAAAGCATTTTACAGGAAAACAACTATAAAGATATATGGCAACTTGAAATGATTAGGAGTGAGCAACTGTCATTATTCTCTCATTGTTACAAAATGCATTCCCCTAATGTGCAGTACCAAGCTAAATACTCAGGAAATTGTCATTGGTTAAAAACAAAACCCACCAATTTACATGGATCCAGAGCCAAGGAAAAAGATCTATAATTAACTATATTCTAGCTAATGTGGCCATATTTCATAGTAGGGCAGATGTGTTGAATTGGATGCAATAAATAATGTCATTTGTGCTCATATGCCACAGGCTTCTACCCAGGTATACGAGGGATGACAATCCAGAAATTCTGGTCCTGAAACTTGCAAACACTTTTATTAAGCCATAAGCAAATGAAATAAATGTTTTAATCAGATATGATACCATGAAATACACATATAAAAATAGACAAATGCCTGCAACATTCTGCATGCTTTTAAAATCTGACTATTCAATTTGCATATTTTTCTCAAGGAACATTCACCAGTAACACAGAGCTACTGTAACTATGGTGAGCTGATTAACATTGTTTAATATCCTCTGCCCATAAAGCTAGAGGACCTAACATAGGACTGAGAAGGAACTTAGGAGAAACATCCAGGGTGAACTTTCTAATGCTTCTGAGCTAGATGGGCCGACAGAATCATGACATGTGATAGATAGACCCATAATACATAGATATAGATATATCATAGGTAGATAAATAATAGTTATATAGATGTTAGATAGAGGGATAGATGAAACTATGCTCTGATGGAGACAATAGCCTTATAATACAAAATGACATAAGGAGAAAGGAAAGAATATGCATTTTAGAATTTCAGAACATAATGAACTAATTACAGAACTCTATTATTATGTGAATGTTTCTCAAATTTCTAGATCTGGGAGTTTAGAACTTGGGAGTTCTTTGTGGAGGGATCTTTATAAAAAAAATCAGATCTATAGATCAAGAATTAAACTATTAATGTCATCCTCTAGACTTCAAAGTATTAAGTAAGCATGGGCAGAAAGTCAGCTACTGTCTCCCTAGAGATCAATATCAGTATCAGACAGTTCTTTGTATATAAGCATGGGGACACTGTCTGTACTAGAGGGATGATGTATCTATTGAATAGTACTTTGAGGTCAGAAACAAAATTTAAGAGTTACACTTGCTGGCTTTTGAGGGGGGGCTCCCTTCTATTCTAAAGCACAAATTTTCAACACCATTAGCTGAGCTTTCAGCCATAGACTTCACTGGGATACAAACTATACCTTGCTAATTAGCCTTGGCCAATACCAAACCCACATTATTTTGTGTGCACTATTAGCAAATTTACTTACCATACTCTGAACCTTATGACTGATAATGTAGTAAATGTTTTATAAATCACCTTCCCCCAAAAAAGGAAAGAAAATGCAGGGGAAATCACCTAAACATATAGCTTTCCATTAATGAATAATATCTTATGATTGAAAGAACCATTATACATTGGTTTGCATTCCTATAACAATTTCCATCTAAATATTTCAGACAATAATTCCCATAATATGCTGAAATGCTAACAAGGGGATTTTTCAGAAAAGAGAATCAACCAAGTCTGAGTCTCCCAGAAGTTCTGCAACCACAATGTCATGCCCCAAGTTGGTGGACAAGTGAGAGCCCAACCATGAACTATGATGAGCCAGATGGACCCAGTTTAGAATTTCTATTATTTTGTCTCAGATTGTGCATCAATATGTATGTGATTCTTCTCCCTAGATAGATCATAAGTTCCTTGAAGGTATGAGTCATATCTGTATTATGCCTCCATATTACCTAGGACAGTGCATTGTTCAAAACAGGTACTGCATGTGAGGCAATCAAATGGAGTGCTATAACTTCTGTGTATTTGTTTCAGTTATGAATAAGGTTATCATAAGGTTGCATAAGCCTATCTCCTTCATAGCAGGTCTCAGGCAAGAGAGCATGTTTAGAAATACTAACACTTGTCTAACTGCAAAGTAGTTGGTCATCATTTAAAAGGCAACCACCTTCTGAATATCAACACTTTACTTTTAAAATATATGACTTTGTGATGTCTAAAAAGCTTTCATCTCTTACTCTTATTTCAAACTCACATCAGCACAATGAAGAAAGTCGCACCATTACCATGTCCCATGGGAGGATTTTACAAAGTAATGAGTATAAGCGACTTTCCCAGGGTCACAAAATAAGTTAATATCTTATGCTACTAAAGTCTTGTCAATTCTCTCACAACTATACAATGACACCAATACAAAGTCTATAAAAATACATATGCAAATATACAGTTTTCATATATACATTTTTAACCTCTTAAAATATACAGCAGCTATAGTCTTTATTTCAACCCACACCAGGCTGGTACTTACTGAATTTAATTGTATTTCCCATCCAAAGACCCAAGGCCATGTAGTTGGCTGATAGGACTCCACAAGGTTTGTTGGCTGGTTGTACCAATTCTTAGACAGCCTTGTTTTTGGACCTTGTCTCTTCTGGGGCACTCATCAAGAGAACTCTGCTATCAGAGACAGGGGTGTGCTGTTTCACAGAGCCTCACCAGGGAGATACCATTACAGCATGTAATGGAGGGAAGCCATTTGTAAGATCATTTGACCAGGAGGAGCTGAGCTACTTGTTAGACAGGAGATTTGCAGAAGCAGCCAAACAAGCAAGGGAGGCACTAGCTCCTTTAACAGCCTCCTAGTTTCAACCTTAGATTATGCAAGACATAGCTCACTGCTGACATACATAGAGGCATGCTCACACAGAACACATTCATGTTCTCTTTCACTCACACCTCATACACAATGGAGGTCGACTCTGCAATAGCCCTGTCCTCTGCTCATATTCTAATGAGTGGCTATGATTGCTTTCAGCAGAAATGTGATATTGAGTTAGCATATTATAACCACAGATTCCAATGTCAGACTAAAAATAAGGAAAATCGATAAATATACCCCAAGCATCTGGACCTCATATATTGCAGATATTATGAATGACAAATGATTCTTTTCATATGACTTCTTAAACCTCTAAATACATGTGGCACTATACTTTATTATTTATTGTGTATGCTGCATAAGTTGATGTCAAAATGTGCACATGAGTATCTGATGTGTATTTATATTTGTACATTGATGCATTACTAGTGGTTTCAGTGTTTCATGTCCAGTATTGCCACATCTAAGAGAAAGTAAGATGCTTAAAGTATAAATGGTGGAAACATCTTAAAGCTTGAAGTGATAGAAATAATTATTCTAAAAAAGATACCTCAAAGGAATAGATGTAGTGAAGAAAAGGAAAGCAGAATCCCATAATACAACTTTTCCTAGATCTTAAATATAGAATGTAATATCCTTGGAAACATTCAAATGGAGCAAATAATAGCCCAAGGGAGCAGGGTATAGTGAGCCAATGTCATAAATCTCTGGTGATCTAGCTATTTTCTGTAATTATACATGGGTGATAATCATCCACCATAGCAAGCTATCCACATATTTTCTCAAATGTAAGGTAAGAATTTCTATTTTTTTAATTTTCTCTATGGCTTTATGCATACCAGCTACATGCCTGATTGCTGCTTTTCAACCTGTGAATTATGGCTCATCATCTAGCTCATTGATCTGTTTCCAGTTTCTTTATGCTCAGATCAGCACTCTACAAAGAAGATGCCTATAAAAGTGCTATATATAAGGGCTATCAAAGCCTTGTATTATCTATAAATTAATAACTTAGATCAACTTAGCAAAGTTCACATTTCACCAAGAAAGTGACATCATGTCAGAACTACTTAAAGAATTTGAGTTAGCAGGAAGTGAGCAATTTTTTTCTCAAACATTTGATCTTAAACCAATGTTTATATGCTCACATTTATAACAGCTGAACATGTCCTTCAGCATTTCACTTGGGAGACATAGTAAATGATACAAAAAATATTATCTATGCAAAAAGGTATCCCTCAAGTACTAGAGGAAGAATGGAAGTGATAAGACTTTCTATCTTACATCCAAAATGGTCAAGGATTTACTATATATATGAAAAGTGTATGCTGGTCACAACCTTGCTTATAAAAATTCCCCATTAATGACCCCCACCAAAGTCAAATGTATTAAAAAAAACTGGCCAAGCTGGACATGGTGGCACACCCTTGTAATCCCAATACTTGGGAGTTGAAGGCAAGAGGCCAAGAGTTCAAGGCCATTATCAGCTCAATAGAGAGTTTGAGGCCAGCCTGAGATATATGAGACTCTGTTACAAAAATCCCCAAACAAAAAACAAACAAACAAACAAACAAAGATAACTGGCCATGCATACTGAAAAATATCACAAACCATTCCAAAGTAATTCCCTAGAAACCAAAAGCCTAAACCAAGAGCTGACCTCACAACTGATTATGTTGGCTACTCCATGGTCTTCCCAAAACCGTCTGAAGCAAGCTCCTCATTAGTAAATTGTTAGATCCACCAAGCAGCTTGCTTTCCATCACTCTAATGTCTGGTTCTAGCTACCACTGTCCACTTATGGAAAGTGTGGCTTATGAGTGGTTCATGCTGCAAAAGACCCTACCCCAGCACATAATCAGGTTAGCATCCTCAGAGCTCATACACGTATGAAGAGAAGACTGCTGTGTGACTTTCTGTGGTCCTGGGAAGCCTCAATCTGAGGGAACAGAACCCAGACCTGAGGAGGAATCAGTCTGGAGTCTCCAAATTAGTCCCATGAAACCTGGGCTGTGGCCCAGAAAACATCCTGACAAATGTGTTAGCCACAGGAAGGACAGGGAACCTGGGTGCTTATTATAAATAAATGCAACTCTATGAAATGCTGTTCATCTTAGAATGGATTTCTCCTTTGAAACTGAGCCTGACAATTTCTCCATGTCACAGCACTCAGAATCATGTCTGTTGGTAGACTACCTTAATGGATATCCTAGCCTCTGGTGCACAGCTTAATAATAAGAGTCTGTAAGTTATATAGTTGCTGTGGTGGTTTGATTCAGTTGTCCCCCATAAGCTTAATGTGTTCTAAATGCTTGATCCCCAGCTGATGTCAGATTTGTAATTGGAACCTTGTTGGATTGGTGTTGTTGGGGGCAGGCTTGTGGGGGTTATAGCCAGCTTCCCCTTGCCAGTTTTTGGCACATCTTCCTGCCACTGTTTACAGTGCTGTGGCAGAGGTGATGCCCACCCTCTGCTCATGCCATCATTTTCCCTGTCATCATGGAGCTTCCCTTCAAGTCTGTAATCCAAATAAACCCATTCATCCACAAGCAGCAGCTTTTGGTTGGGTTCTTTATGTGCAGCAATGAGAAAGCTGACTACAACAGTTGCTTATATAAAAAGAAAAAAATACCTAGGCTTTCATAGAAAAAAAATCAAACAATACTTTATCCTTGCTGATTTGGGGGTAACTCTGATTTCAAAAATCTCATGAAACCAAAACAGAGCCATATTATCCTTTGAGGAGTTAAATAACATGGTCTTGTTATCAAAGCCCCTTAAAGCACTCATTCATACATGTTCTTGTTTACTTGAACAACAAATCTTTACTAGGGTTATATCTAGGCATCATGCTAGGAGAAAAGCATAAGGAAATAAATGCATGCTCAGTCCTGATTTAGGGTGGTAGACTCAGGCGGTTATTGTGACTGTATTTAGATACATACCAAATGTACAGGCAAAAATACAAAATTATTGCTACCAAGCAAATAATGGCATATAAATGTTAGATATTTTTAAAAAATGGTGGGACTGTAGAGATGAGTCAGCAGTTAAAGTGCCTGTCTACAAAGTCAAACATCCCAAATTCGATTTTCCAGTACCCACAGAAAGCTAGATACATAAAGTGGCACATGTATCTGGAGTTTGTTTGCCTTAGTGTATCCATATTCTTATCTCTTCTTCTCTCCCTTCCTCCCTCCTTCCCACCTTCCCTCCTTCTTTCTCTCTTTCTCTCTCTTCTTGTAAATAAATAAAATATTTTTAAAAGATTGATATTATTTAAAAACAACAACAACACTGCCTAGTAAAAACATTTCTATGTCCCTGATATGCTACTGGGTATTGGTAGGATACAAATTGACGAATAATTACCAGTCTCTGTCTTAAAGCAAGGTGGATACAGGAATGCATGATGATGTAGCTCAGGTAGGTACAAGGGTACAAGATGCTTTGGAAGGAAGGACAGAGAAGGAAGGTAATGTTCACTGAGGGGTCAGAGGATAGAACAGTTCATGGGGTATGATCAGTATGTAGAATTCACCAGAATATGGATAGTAGAAAACAGCGGGATATCATAAAAGATTATTACCCAATAGCCTCATCTAACACATGAATACACTGAGTATGGCTTTCTGCCTTGGGCAGTCATTTCTGCTGAACTATATGATGTTGATACTACATAAGGAACAAAAACAATATCAACCTTCTTTAAGGAAGTAATATTTGCAAGGTGAAAATCCAACACACTTACCTGATGACCTACAAAAGAAGGGATCAGTAGGCTCTGACATAAAACATTTTTGAAATCTGAAGTCATCTATATTGGCAGAACAAAACATTTTGTGGGAAATGTACTAGGAACATAACATTTGAGAAAATAAACTTTATCCTTAAATGTTAACTTTGAGAGCTAAATTGTATCATTGTGTGAGGGCTGAATTTGGAAGGTGGCTACTTAGCTAGTAGGACTTTATAATCCTGACAGGATTATCTCTAACAAGGGAAGATTGGACTGATATCAGGTTTACTTCTAGATTATTCTGTGGTGTTCAGAAAATCATTATATGTTCAAAAATCTCTTAATTCATTCAGCCAGCATTTTGAGTGTATATCTTATACCCAAAGAAACAGAGGGTACTTCAGATGGACAAGAGAAGGGTACTTAATGCTGTCCAGAGCTGTACCAAGTTTGACAGAGATGAACAAGGAATAGTTCATTTCCTTGAAAATAAAATGTAATGGTTGTCAGCAATGACAGTTTAAAGAAGTTGTTACTGAAGGAAGAAGAGGAAAAGAGAGAGGGAGGTACGGAAAGAGAGAGACAGAAGGAGAGACTGACTCTAAAAAGGATGCTTTGTAGAGAGAGGAAGTACATTTGAATTGAACTAAGGCAAACAAGCAAGCAAATCAGAGGAAAGGCATGCTTCAGATAAATGTGTAATTACCTAGAGGAGAATAGAGGAAGAAGGCAAAAATAACATGATTAGGGGCAAATATTAAGGGTGTTGTATGCCTTTCTATTGGGTTTGGATTCTTTCTGCCTTTAAAACGTTTTGAGTATTAAAATAGCATGATTAGACTTGAATTTTAGAAATAATACTCAAGCGACCATTCAGTAGATATCTAAAGTTGAAGACAGGGATTTTACTTCTAGGTAGTTAAAAGGGAATAATTTTTGAAGTGTGGCATGAAGAAAACAAATCAAAAGAAAAGATACACATGCAATATAAAGAGGGGAAATAAAAGAAATGAGATTTCAAGAATGGTTTCTAGACATTAGCCAAAGATGGTAAGGATGTGTGATCTGATGGAACATAATGTTAGATATTGTTCAAAAAAATTACAGTCCATGCCATCAATATCCCCATCCCCTAAATGGAATCTCAGTAGAAATATATTTCTATCCCAAGAAGCACAGGAGTTTTATAGCTTTCATTTGCATTGAGGATTCCAAACAGAACTGTATTTGTCTCCATATGTGTGAACTGAAACTCATCAACTAGAACAGTGATGGAAAATAGGCAACGAATTTGATATGCTGATAGAAGATGTAATTAGGTAGAGGCACTTTGTATTAGCAGTCACTGAACTACAAGCAATGGTTGTAATTAGGTAGAGGCACTTTGTATTAGCAGTCACTGAACTACAAGCAATGGTTGTACTCTTAAAAAAAAAACAATAATTGCTCTGATGGTTTTTTGGCCAATAGGACATCACCTATAATGAATTTTATAGACATGTTATCTAAACTTTTATACTGGCTCTACCAAGAAACACACAAATTCTAGAAAAACAAAACATCTTCAAATAAGCCTCCAATATACAAACGTGTATAAATCAATACACAAAACAGGAGGCTGAAAACAGTAATGATCTAGGAATATCTATGGGGGAAACAAAACAAATATTTAATCATCTTGCCCAAAAGAGATATAAACCATATTATAAGTAAGAAAAAGTTGAAGGAAACTACAATTTACACATAGTAGATAAATGTATCTTTAGCTACATTTATTTTTGGTAGAAATTACAAGATTCAGACGATAACCACAATGACAGCATGGTTGTGACCACCTCGTCAAAAGTTCTTGAGGATGCAATAAGCCACATCTGGCTACTGCTGTGAAATATTGAGATGGCCTACTGATAGAATATAGTTATGATTATTGCCATGGATTTCACAAGCTATAAATGAAATTACCATGACTCATTGTGATTTTATCATGTCCCAGGCACTTGGCTCAAAGTTACTCATATGGAACTTCACATAACTTGTATAACCTCATGAGGTTTTATTATGATTTCTATTTTTAAATTAAGAAACTTAATATCAGTGGCATAGTCAACTTGTTCAAGGTCACAGATATAGTTATCTAAAGAGGAAGATTCTACACTTGATCTTAGCCAAAAGGCCAAGAAGCGATAAGAAGAAGATTCTATAGTCTCATGTAACCATGATGCTTAAGAGCATGTTCTTTTGTTTTATGGTAGTGGGGATCAAACTCAGGGCTTCAAGCACTATAGGCATGTACCCTACCACTGTAAGATATGTCTCTTGTTGCCATGTTCATGATTGTCCACCCTCAGTTGCATACAAAGAGCCATATAATATGGTGTATTCTTTGTTATTCACCATCTTGGCTTGGTCAGGAATGCTTTCACAGTTTCAAAGTAAGTGAACTATGTCTCCACTGTGGTATATAGGACCAAAGTTTGGAAATGAGCAGATCTATCCACAGGGCAGATAGTCAGCATTAGAATAAGTGGTAGAGGGGTGCTGTGGCTGGCCCTGCCAGCATTAAGCCTCTCCTCCCTCCTCTCTCTTTAACAGCACAGGGAGCTTTGCAGATTTCTAGAGGGTAGACATGAACTGAGAGAGGATATCTTCATGAACAAGACACATGCGGAAGTGGCAAGACAAACATAACCCAGTGGTATAAGAATTGAGGGAATCTTATTTTTCATTCATATCACTGAGTAGGCATGAGCACTACCACCTAGCATTTAGCTAAACACAAATAGAACATGTAAAGAAAAACAAGAACATCCTGTGAAAACCAGTCTTCAGTGGCAAAATTTTGGGCTCTACCACCTTTTCTGTGTTACACTAGAGTCCTATGTCTTTGAAAGCATCTTTGACAGGCTGTGGTAAAGATGAGACCAGAATCTATCACTTTCTAAGCACATCATAAGTTAGACATTGTGCTACCAGCTTCCTTAAATTAACTCTTTTCATCCTCATAAGTCCATGCACTAGTTTATAATAGTGTCAAATCCATTTTATAGATGAGTACAGTGACTCTTAGAAAGATAGTTAAGTATTCCAGCAAGGTTACTTAGCTAGGGTATGATGAAAGAAGGGCTCAAATGCTGGTCTGACTGACTCCCAAGTCAGTGCTCCTAATGCCTTTATCATAATGGAAGAATTATTAATATTTTGAAAAGTATAATATAACATATCAATGCAAGAGAGTGGATCTTCTCACTTAATTGAATTGAATTGAATTGAATGAGTGTTTATTTCACTCAATTCAAGGAAATAGAGGCAGGTACTTTTTTTTCCTTCCTAAAAATTCAGCCAGCCCTATAAATTGTATAAATTACCTTTAGTGAGTTTCTGGTATCAGCTAGAAAATAGCAAATGTAAAATTGCCAGGCTGAAATGTCTCAAATAACAGCAAGAAACTAGAAAATTTAAAATTCCCAGGCCATGTCTCAAAAGGAGAAAGTGGTGGCTATGTCTGATCTAACTCCAATGTTCGCATGAAGGTCTAGAGTTCACTTTTTAAAATCTTAGACCAAATAGCAAAACACTCTGTTACATGATCTACTGAAAAGATGGCACAGCCAACACGTTTACTTTGGCAAGTGGTTTCCCTAAATGCTTACTGTGGTTTCCAACCACTTGTGGGCCTTGAAGTCCTTCGGAGCCTGACGACCACTGAATGCCATGATAATGATGTACATAATTCCAAGCTGCAAGACTAATGTTTCATGGTGACTTCATCTTTCCCACACAAATGAAAGTAGCTCATGAAAAGAGAATGCGTCTATTACCCATTTGAATCTCCCTCTGGGCTTGACACCATGTGGGACCCACAGAATATCCTCAACCTGACCTAGGAATACCACTGGAATGCTAGGATTAAGAAGAAAGAAGTGGTGCTGCCCACACATTCTCTTTAGTGTCTTAATTGGGTTGCACAACTAGCTGCTTTAGGCTTAGCCTTCTGCCAGAAGGAACCCAAAACAATATGATGTAGTTTCTGCTGTCAAAGACATTCTCTATCTAATGGTAGGAGTCAGAGGGTTGGATGATGTTCATAAAGTATGCTCTTCTCTCCGACATGCAGGGCCATGCCAAGGGGGTGGTTTAGATACAATTTCTATTGACTTTTGCTCGAGGAATACTCCTGTGGACCCATGGAGAAACCGCTGCAAGCTGATGTCACATTTCTAAATCTCTGATGATACGCAGCTTTCACACCAATTTCCTGGTCTATCTCCTGTTTCACTCCTGAGTTTGTGCTTTTCACTCTCTTTTAGGGAAATCTATAGTCTGTCTGAGTGCAAGGAACTTCCTTCAGCTTGTCTTTATCTACACCTACAGGGAAATCTCTAGTACCTTGTTAGTAACAGCTGCTGAAATTTCAATGGGGTCTACATATGTGTATGCACATTTACAATTGAAATGTATTTTATCATCTAGCTAGCTCATTAACCATTTATTTCCCTTCCTTGAATGTTATGTGCCAGGTATAACAGAGTACTAAGAGAACCTGAAGAAATGAGAGGTGCCAAAGGGAAGAATTTTTCAGCTGTGTAACCAACAATCAATTCTAGATCATAAATAAGAAGCCAGCAACATGCAAGTTCTGTATGGAAAACCATGAAGAGTAGAGAAGGAAACAGGTTATAACCCTCTCCCAAGGAGAGAAATAAGGTGAAAAGTTAAACCATGAACTTCAAGAAAATAATTACATCCTCTAAAACCCAGCACTATTACATGGAATTGATTATTCTCCCTTAGAGTATATGCCATTAAAAAAGTGTGTCACTTCAGAAATGTCAGTGTGTAATCATGTATCAGACTTTCAGAAAAAATATGTACATGTGATTATGGATCACTATTAAAATGCGTGAGTCAATGTGATTATTTTGGACATGGTACATAATTCAATGTTGGTATGAGGATATGTTAATGTCAATATGTCCAAGTAAGAGTCTCTGTGTGGCAGCTTACAGGAGAGAGACCATGTGACTGCACAGTTCTGTGGATCAATTTAAGTAAGTGTATCAATGTGAGTGAGAATGTGGTGAGTGCATGTGAGAAGCAGTAATGGCCTGCTATGTGTCATATAAGTAGTTGCCTGTATAAGTACATGTATGAATCTATATGAATTGACTGCTGTAGCAGGCCAATGACCATAAATATGGTTCATGTCACTACATGTGCACTGCTGTGAATGTGTGTAGCAATGTGAGATCATGGCAATATGAGAACAAAAGAGTGAGAATGTGTACAAATGTATTTGGTGTGATTGTGGTAGTGTGAAAAGATATAAATGGTTTAAACGTGAGTTGACATGTAAGAGGGTGTAAACATGAGAGTATGAGAGAGTGTGATTATTTGTCCATGGAAATGAATAAGAAGGTGTAATTTTGAGTATGAATGTGAAAATTAGGATCAGAGATGAAAGAGCACAAGTACATGATCATGGCTATGAAGTAAGTAGGCCTGTATAAAATAATTTTATATGAATTATAAGTGAGAATGAGTGTGTGTACATGTCAATGTTTTGCAATGTGACTATATCTGTATGTGATTGTGTATTAGTGTGAAAGGAAGAGTGAAAATAGCTGTGCTTATGAAGACAAGTATGTGTATGACTGTATTTCAAGATGTGTATCTGCAAGATTTTTACAAAAGGTAATGATTATATAATTGTGTGAAGAAAGCGAGGGCATAGAAAGTAAATGTGTGCCAAAAAAGGTTGCTTCCCCAGGTAAGAGAAATTCTGTGTGAATGTGGCAAGGGAAGGGTGATGGCTTCAATTCTGGGTGAGAGAAAGACTGTGTGACTCTGTGTATTATAGTCTAGGAAAGTGTGTAACAGTTCAAGAAAATATAAAAGAGCAAGTGGGTGAGATGATACTTATGCAATAAGCATACATATATAAATATATATACTTGAATTACATGAACAATTGTGTACACTTGTATGTCATTTGAGTTGTTTATTTGATGGTGAGGAGAGAATGGTAAAAATATCAGTGCAAGCATTCTGGAGCATACGAAATTGAACTTGTGAGCTGTGAATGTGAGTTTGAGTGTGAGCAGAGGAAATGACAGGGTATCTTTGTGAATAAAGGGTGTGTGATTATTTAGGCATCTTCAAGGGTAAGGGTAACTATGTCACTTATATGAGTGTGAGTGTAATAACATGAATGAAAGTGTGTGAGAATGTAAGAGAAGAATAAAGGAGTGACAGCCCAGCGGTATGTATCATTATGGAATTGTAAACATGAATATGAGAGTGCAACAGTTTAACAGGATGAATATGTCTATAAATAACATTGTATTTGAGGGTGAAGGAATAAGCATGATGAAAGACAGTGAGTCCCGAAGATAAATGTGAGTATGCTTATGAGTATATGTACGTGTGTATGCACAGAATAGTACAGCAATGGGATAGGCTAGGAGACTCTCAAGAAAGAGTCTTTCATTTCAAAACCACAGTGTATCTCAAGCAACAGGCAAACTGCTGGGCCCCATCCCAACCTCAACAGCAGCAATAATAATCACTGACAAGGAAGTACCACCTATAGAAACAGAAATACTGCCTTTGGAGAAAACACCTACCTTGCAGCGTTACTGAAGCTGGCAACAGTTGATACCCAATGAATAAAAGTTATTGTTGCAGCTGTCACAGAACACTCAGGAGAGATCCTAGGCCTTGCTTCTTATTTTCATCAGTTCTAGTAACCTTCTGTCAAAGTCTATAGAGGATCCCCAAACAGACCATCTCGAGAAAGTTGAATGCATCAGTATCAGTGAGGCTGTAATTTCATACTTTCAATTCCTCGGCCGAAACTCTGGCACTTCCCTTTCATAAAGGCATCACAGAAACACCTGCTGTTGAGATGCAGTTGGACCTTGTCCTAGGCTCAGGTATACTCATTGTGAAAATTAATTGGATTGTGTGTTACTTATAGGATTTTTTCTTTGGTTATTTGGTTGTTTTGACCTGGGCAAAGAGTCAAGCCTAAGCAGCTTACAAGGAGACAGACAGCGAACCAGAGACAGAGGGACAGAAAGCTATAAAATAGATATATGGGCTGCAGGATACATAAGGCCTATTGGAGAGGCCAACAGAGACAGACAGTGTCTGTGGCAGGCAAGAAGAGAAATCTAAAAGCAAAGTGAGAGAGGGAGGGAGGGAGAGAGAGGGAGAGACAGACAGAGAGAAAGAGAATCTGTAAACCTTCTGGGGACCTTTCAGGTACTGTAAGAGAGACTAAAGTGCTGTCATGTGTCATATCTGCTCTAGAAAAGCTTATAGTCTAGCTTATCTGCCCTTATGAACACCACAGAAGCCCTTCAGGAAGTATGTAAAGTGAAAGAAAAGCAAGGGCTTTACTGCACAGGGCACTCATGTTGGAGAGTTGGGGGTGGAAGTATGCTCTTACCACCTGCGTAGGTGGGAAGGCAAAAAGAAGTTTCCAGTAGGTTAAAGCTACTCCTACTAGACTCTAAAGCAGGGAAGAGTGGGTTGGTAATAAATCTGAATATGAAGGGAAAATTAAGATTATGGGGCAGCAGAAATGATTGGAGGATTTGTGACATGTGGCTAAAATGCCACGTACTTGGCAATGATTGTTCTGTTGTTTCTCCTCTTCACCTCAAAATGTAGGTCAAGGCTCTCATTCTCGTTAGAGACAGAGGAGTCAAGAGACCAAGGACAGCTCTAACAGACAGAACTCCCCAGAAGCCTAAGCAGAGAGGTCATGACAGAGTCCTCAATATTGGGAATGCAGGTGCCAGGAAAGCATTTACCTAGGTTTTGTGACCTTTCACTTTCTGCTCATAAACCCATTACTCACCTCACACCAAAACTGCTGCAGGTTCTCAGCACAGGTAAGCACTGCCCATGAGAAGATGCCAGCAACGCTGGCTTTAGCTCTGATTTTCTCAATGCTGGGCACACCAGCTGCCACAAGATGCAGGGACTCAGCTGCTCTTTGCTGGGGGAAACCTGCAGAAAGAAAGAAGCATTATGGAGAAGTTGAAACCATTTTCTCCACCTGCTATTACTCCCTCATCCAATCCACCAGACCTCCTCCCATCTCTCTCTTACACACACACACACACACACACACACACACACACACACACACACACACACACACACTATGGTAGATTTAGGGTAGAATTTAAAAATGCCAAAAAGTATCATTCTATCAGAGTTGAAGTGGGAGTCCAAAGTTACAACTTCAAAACTGCTACTCATCACCTCACCACTCTTGCCTTACTTATTTGCCAGTGGAAAAGACTTGCTCTTCTATTCATTTTGGAGGGCTAAATCAAACAAGATTTATATAATTTTTATAATTAAGGGTTAATTTGTATAATAATCAGCTGGTAAAGTCTAGTGCACAATAGTAAACAGAGATTTCCAGTGTAAGTAAGCTCTGAAAATACATGAACTTCCTGGTGACATTTGTATTTTTCTTTCAACCCTCAACTCCAGGATTCTACCTGCTTTTCACTTCTTCTTGTCATCAACCTCTTTCATTTCATATGTGTGTGCATGTGGCAAGAGTGTAAGGTGGGAATTCAGGCTGCGCCCTGATCCTCTTCCCAACCCAGACTCAGTATCAACAAAGATCAAAGATAAAGACTTCCTCTCGTAAACAAGAAACAACACCTGGCCTGAGAGACTGTCCTTCCGAGAGACTGTCCTTCCGACCCCCTCCTGATCCTGAGAGCACGTGACCCCCTGAGCCCCGCACCCAACCTC
>PVHP010041081.1:0-15553 GCA_004024765.1 Zapus hudsonius | reverse complement strand
AAGATGTTGAACAACTCTTTAGGTGTCTATTGGCCATTTATATTTCTTCCTTTGGCAACTTTTTTTCAATTTCCAGCCATTTTTTTCCAGTGGATTGTTTGACCTTTTCTTGTTTAGTTTTTATTTCTTTATTTATTTGGGAGGGGGGAGAGAGAGAGAGAGAGAGAGAGAGAGAGAGAGAGAGAGAGAGAGAGAGAGAGAGGAGAGAGAGAGAGAGGAGAGAGAGAGAGAGGAGAGAGAGAGAGAGGAGAGAGAGGAGAGAGAGAGAGAGAGAGAGAGAGAGAGAGAGTGTTGACATGCCAGAGCCTCCTGCTGCTGAAAATGTACTCCAGATGCATGCACCACTTTGTGCCTCTAGCTTTACTTACTTAGATAATGGGGAATTGAATCCAGGCCATCAGGCTTTGCACACAAGCACCTTTAACCACAGAGCAATATCTCCAGCCCTTGGCTTAGTTTTTTGTGTTTTAAATTTTAAGTCTTAAACCTCTTTTGGATATATAGCTGGCATAGATCTTCTCTCATTCTGTAGGTTGTCTTTTGACTGTTAATGATTTTGCTTATCATGAGGCTGGTTGGTTGTGTGGTGTGAAATATACCGTTTTTTTTTCTACCAAAGGGTTAAGTAAGATGTGGAAACTCAATTTTGAGAGAAAATGCCATTTGGTAAAAGTCCCTTCTGAGTTGGAACTTCCTGGAACTAAAGTTTTCATTCCTTTAAGTTTGATTTTCCCCTAGTGACTGTGCTGTTTTATATAAAGTAGCCAATCACATAAGTATTTGGGGCTGATCTCTGGCTAATCAGAGTGAAGCACAGGAGTTTTGCATTAGTTACAAAAGCTCAGTCCACTTCCCGATGGGGGTGGTTTTTTTTCCTGAACTCTCAGGCTATGGACCCTTCTACAAAAGTAAAACATTGCCTTGACAAAATATTTTGGCTTATACAATAATTTTGGGACTCGTTTCTTACAACCCCAAAGGCTCATCTGGGATTTCTCCATGGCAGGTGTCTTGGAGACTGATCTCCACCTGGGGATCTGCCTTGTTGGGACTTCCCTGGGTGTGGATACATCTCTTGACCTTATAAGTAGCAAAAGCCCAGAATTGAAAGTCAATCTGCAATACAGGAATAAGGGCTCCAAGTAAGCATTGTGGCAACCATATAACATTGTACAAGGCCCCAGGTAGAAAAAGTACTACCTTGGTGGCTGGGACATCCTGAAGGCTGTGTGAATGTAACTGAGAAGAGTAATTAAATTCAAAGTGCATGTGGGTTCCAAACTCAAGTTCCAAGCTCCCATAAGAGACCTGAACAGAAATGGAGGGAGCAAGTTGGGTAGAATGCAAGAAACCTCCACATGGAACTCATGGCCAGTCCAGAGGAAGTCGTCCTATTGAATAGGGTAGTTCATACTGATTTTGTCCAGGGGTGATCTAGTTATACCAACCTGCCAGTAGCTAGGAAACACCTCTGAGATGCTTTCTGAGACTTCCATGATAGAAGCGTGGTGGTTGAGTCTCTGATAGGAACACAACCAGAGGAATGCGAGAGAAAACAAGGCTGCCTCTTTAGATGAGGAGGAAGAGAAGGGACCTGGGGCTACTAACAAAATCCCTTCTGATAGTCCTCTGGGGCTCATACTCCAGTATTGGGAAGACAACCCCAAACAGAAGGGGAAAAGAAACAACAAATGGCAATTTTTTTTCATCTGAACCCAGGATACCCATTCTTAAACTAGCAAGTTTTTGTGTGTGCTTGTTTGTGTTTTTTTCCCAAAATTCAACTGTAATGAATATTTAGTATGACAACTTCTTATAGTATATGTTAATGGCATAAACCTGTAAGTCAGGAAGTGATAGATTATGCTCTTTGGTGGAGGAAAGGACCAGTGACCCCCTTTTTCTCTGAAACAACAACCAACACAAAATAAACAAGAAGGAAAACCCACCCCCTAAATGGGATTCCCTTTCCTACCTTCCTCCTCCTCTCACACCTGGAGCTCATTACCTGCACTATTGGCCCCACATCCATCTTATCCTGCTCCCCCTCCTCTAACAATCATCATCCTTCCCTGCCCCTGCAGTGTTGGTGTCTTTTCACCCATCCCTCCACAAGCGAAGGAAAGAACTGGAACAATGGCAGAGAGACTTTTAAAATCTTCCCTTCCCAGAGAAGAGTCACCCACAACTGATGTTCCTACTTAGGGATGTTTCCCTTAGAGGGGAAGGACAGGATTATCAGTGCCCTTTGTACTAGTTCAGAGGTCCAAAATCTAAAGAAAGAACGGAAACTCCTTCTAGAGGACCCATATGTGGTGGCTGACCAATTAGATCACTTCCTTAGGCTGCTAATATACACTTGGCTTGAACTTGTGCCAATACTGAGTTTACTCTTCTCTGGGTAACAGAGAGGGATGATAAGAAGTGCAGCCATGGCTGCCTGAGAAAGATGTCACTCCTCAGGACCAGGTGTAGCTGTAGCCTTGGTGGAAAAGAAGTTCCCAAACCAAGTAGCTCATTGGAATAATAGTGACTCCATGTAATGAACCTAAGAAAAAGGTATGAGGCAATCAGTAGCTCAATCTCAAAATATTAACAAACAGACCCTTCAGTTTACAATAAGGTAAGGAAAAAGGGCCTACAGAATTCTTAGGAAGACTAAAAGATCAGATGAAAAAATATTCCAGACTAGACATAAATGAACCCTTGCATATGGGATATTAAAGTTATACTTTATAACTAATAGTTGGGCAGATATAGCCAAGAAGTTATAAAACATTGAAGTCTAGAAGGACCAAAACCTAGATGAGATATTCAGAGAGGCACAGGAAGTTATTGTGAGGAGAATTGCAGAGAAACAGAAACAAAAAGCAAAATCATGCTGGCTACTAACTCTGGTAAAGCGGAAAACAGGAACTCAAGACTCAAGCTACCAAACTCCGGGACATCATCAGGATCAGGACACAGATCGTTCAACTGTTAAGCACTTGATTGCAAAGTCTAGTCCTACCTGGGTTTGATTCCCAAGTAACAACATAAAGCCAGATTCACAAAGTGTTGCAATCATCTAGGTTTGTTTGCAGTATCAAGACACCCTGGAACCTCCATACTTTCTCTCCCACCCTCTTTCTCTCAAATAAATAAAAAATACTTAAAAAAAACTCCTGGAGAAATGGTTAAAAGGATGTAATACCCTTTCCCACAGGAAGGAAGGAAAGGATTAAGCCCGCTTATCAAGGGTCTCCTTGAACATAAATTTTTCAAACCCTGCATTTCCCCCTATAACACTTCAATACCTCTTGTAAATATGAGATGGAATTTACAGACTGGTCTAAGACATAAAAGACAACAATCAGATTATTTAGAATATACACTCAGTGTGCCAAATACTTAGGCTCTTTTGAGAAAGATCCCTTATGATCCCAAACAGTCCAGTGTGATAGATCTCAAAAGATACCTACCGGGCCTGTCCCTTGGCAGAAGAAAGTAGGGATGTGTTTGCCTTTGAATGGGAGACACCAGATACTAGAAGGAAACAACAATATGCATGGACTGTCCCTTCCACAAGATTTCATGGATACCTCTAATGTATTTGGCCAGATTCTAGAAGGGACATGAGAGAAAATTTTCCATTTTTCCAAGAATTAAATTCCTCCAGTGAGTGGTTGATTTGTTACTGTCTGGAAAACAAAAGAATGAAGTTATAAGTTAACAATAAATCTACTAAATTTCTTGGGAGGGGAAGGGCTTAGAGTTTCAAAAAAGAAATTAGAATTTGTGGAAGAGGAAATAAAATACCTAGCACATCTAATCAGCAAGGGAAACTGGCAACTAAGTCCAGAAAGGTTATTCAGAATAGTTAACACCTCACTCCCCAGAACCAAAAGAGAACTGGGAAAATTCCCAGGCCTAACAGGTTATTGAAGACTTTGTCTTGATTCCCATGTTACTTAAATAAAGGATTTATATGGCAAACTCTTGGATGAAAAGCCTGATCCTCTCCTGTGGGATATGAGGGAAATCAAGGCTGTGGTCTTGCCCTCATTGGAAAAGCCTTTTCATCTTACAGAGATCAAGGAAAGCTAATTAACTCAAATAGGAGCTGTCAAGACATCAGAGGGGAAATGAGCTCTAGCCAATGGGAGGGAAAGGTTATCAAGCCTATAACTGGGGCCCTAACTTCCCAATTACATAAGGGAAGTCAATGGGGCTCTCAGACAATCTGTGATGTTATACTTGGGGGCTTATGGGTGTACAGAAATCTATATTATAGTCAATCAGTTTAGCAATAGTTGTGTGGCTTGCTAAATAGTAATAATCAGAGCTGTAGCAAATGACCATTGTGGGGACAAAACCCGGGGTTAAGACCATTCCAAAGTATTTAGGTAAACTCTAACTCTGCTTTGAGTTCAAGCAGCCCCTCTGAAGGACTTTGGACATTTCCTTTGTGAAATGCTGTGTGGACTGCCATACTTGGGTAGAAATGCTGACCTCTTGATTATGGAAACTAAGGACCAATTCCCATGAAAGTATATATTGGATCTCTTCTACTTTGTTTTTATACAGGGTCTCCTCTCCCAGACCCGTCCCCTGGAGTTTCCTGCCCATCCTGTTCAACCAGGACCAAGTGTGAATAAGAAGCTGGAAGTGGAACAAACTGGAACTGGTCTGGAGGGGCCCATGTTGGTGCTGTTAAACCAGGGAGACTGCTGTATGAACAGCAGAAAAGGGGTGGACTCATTACACTCAGTTGCAAAGGCTGACAAGCGAGAATCCATTGGAGAAAGAATAAAGGATGTGCAAAGAATGTCATGGGAAACTTTGAAGTTAACTTTAAATTTTAGGATTGGATATTCTCCAGATGAAAAACAATCTTAAACCTTCCCCTCCTGCTTCTGTCATTTCCTGCTTCTGCCATTTCCTTGGTGCTGTGCTCACTATTCTCTTGTGGATTATTATGACCCTGCTCCCCTCCTTTCCTAAATCAATTGTCTGGTGTCATTTTTGACCAGGAATAACTTGAAATGTGAAAGATAGTGGTTTTAATCTGCCAATTATGGGGCAAAATAATGGGAAAGTTGGTGATTAATGTAACTAAAATAAACTCTCTACTAAATGTTCAGTTTGATACATATCTAGTTTTACTCTGTGAAAACTTAGCAAGTGAGAGACCACTTTCTGGAACAAACAGGTGTTTGTTTCTCATGTTCTCTGCACATGTGCTCTGGTATTCCTCATGAGTGGAATAGCTTTATGGTGGACCACACTAATACAGGCATAGACATACTCTCCTCTTCCAGCAGCTCCTTTAGAGACCTTCTTGGAAAATACAATTTATAAAAGGAGATGCTCAAGAAATGTCAAAACCTCCTATGTAACCTCCTTCCCCTAAGAATCAACAGATCCCAGGAATTGGTCCATGAGTCATCCATCATCAGAATGTATGGACTAGCAAAATGTGTTATCAGGTGAGGATCCTCGGAGATGTTTTTCTTTTGAATTGGTTACTACACCTAGTCCTGCTCCTACACTAGAGATTCCTGGGTATAAAAATGGTCCTATCAGAAAATATGTAATATCAATTAAAGATTTTAAGCAGAAAATAGAGGTTGAATCTAGGTGTGGGGAAGCAAATGCATGGTTGGAATGGATCAAATATTCTGCCAGTGCATTAAATAAGAGCAATTGTTGTGCTTATGTGGTATGGAGACCAGAAGTCCAAGTGGTCCCATTCCCATTTCAGTGGACTGCAGACATCCTTGAGATGGACTGCATGACCCTCCTCTTCCAGGATGAAACAGCCTGAGGAAATCAGAATGTAAGTCCTTGTCCTTTCTGTTCCCAGCTAAAGTGGAACTGAGTCAAAGTCCACCTCAAATTAGCCAACCTTCCTTATTAAGAACCAATTACACCTGCTGCCTATAAAGGAGTGTGTGTGTGTGGGGGGGTGTAATTTGATTTCCTGGGAAGCATGTCTGGACACAATCATGGCTATTGTCCTTTTGAAAAGACACAAAGCTGCTTCAACCTGCGCATTTCCAGGTCAGATATCTGTGGTATTGTGGTGGACTAGTGCTTGAGACATTCTTGTTAATTGGAGTGGGACCAGCCTTTTGGTCCAGTTGGTTATTCTTTTATTATTGTTTATTGTCAATCTATTCAGGTTCAACCTCAGTTGTCTTGCAGAAAAAGGACACTTCCAACTCCAGGAGAGTCATTTGATCCTCATATCTATACAGCCTATAGTTGTGTGCCAAGAGGAATCTTCAGTGAATTCAAGGCCAAGAACAGAATTTGCATCAGTGCTATTCTAGTCATCTGCCATAAATAAAAGTGTAGATTGGATGGAGGATATAACCAACAAACAAAGATTGGTCAATCCCAGTTGGGATTGATTCTATAACGGTTGTAGCAAACCAAACCAAACAGATGCCACCAGTAAAATTGCATGGGAAAATAGACTAGTTCTAGATACAATGTTAGTCAAAAAGGAGGGCATCTATGTAATGATAGGTGGCCAATATTGCAATTCATTCCCAAAAATATGGCTCCTGATGATACTGTTACCAAAGCTCTCCAGGGATTGACTATTATAGTTATTGAATTGGATGTAAACTCAGAAATAGATGATCCCTTTCTAGCCTCACAGAGCAATGATTTAGAAGATGGAAAGAAGGAATAACCACAGTCTTGACCTTCCTTGTTATAGTCCTATGAGTTATGACCACAGGTGGGGGTTATGTTAGCCCATGCACATGTGACCTAACTCAGAGACTAATTGAAACAGCTAAAACCAAAGTAATCCCCCTATCTTATCAAACTATCCTGATATTAATGGAAATTTTAGAATATGAAAGTCAAATAATGTTAAATGAATTTTAAGGAAAGAATAAGAATGCATCTTAAGAGAGGGAAATTGTGAGAGATATACTGTATTTTCTACCAAAGGGTTAAGAAAGACAGGGAAACTCCATTTCGAGAGAAAACACCATTTGGTAAAAATCCCTCCTGAGTCAGCAGTTCCTGGAACTAAAGTTTCCATTCACTGAAGTTTCATTTTTCCCCTGGAAACTGCACTGTTCTATATAAATTAGCCAAACATGTCAGAATGTGAGGCCGAGCTCTGACTAATCAGAGTGAGGCTCAGGACCCTTGCATTAGGGATTAAAAAAAAAAAAAAACAAACCTCAGCAGACTTGCCGCTGCGGTGCTGCCTGCCTGAGCTCTTTAGGGCCAAGCACCCTTCTGCAGAAGTAAAACATTGCCTTGCTGGAATTCTTTGGGTTGCACGGTCATTCTTGTAACCCCAGACTCATTTCTAACAATAGCATGCAGGGTCCACCACTGGGTAGAACTGTTGATGACTTTTCTCCTCTAGCAGCCTAATGAAAGCTATCTATCAGGGTGCAAGTATCCAGCTCAAATTCAGCTTGATTTCTCAGTGTTCTGCAACTAAAGCATGTGCTGTCTTCAGTAATAATGTCTTACAGTCTAGTTCTGGTGGACAAGCAAGAATAGTGATAATATCCTGATTTGTTTAGGGGGTCTCTTGACAACTCAATGGGAGGTGTTCCAACAATAGCAATGGGATTTTCTTATAATAACCTATGGTTTCTGGGAGCAGCATTATTTACCCACACAGGGTACTTCTGCTCAAACTTTTTTGAAATTATATTTTTAATTATCCAGCAAAGAAGTAGGTATTTGTATGGATTTTTCACCTTTAGTTTTGGTTAATTCTCCCTTCCCCTCCTCTCCATTCCTTTTTTCTTAAACGTAGTGTGTCAGTTTCCTGGCACTGCTGTCCCAGATTACTACAAACTAAGCAGGCCAAACAACAGAAAGTTACTATCTTAGAGGGGCAAGAAATTGCAGCCAGCGTGTGAGCAGCGTCAGGTCCAACTCAGAGCTAGGAGGAGTACCTGTTCCAGGTCCCTTCTCAATTTCTTGTGGATGCAACTATGTTGGTGATTTCTTGGCCAATATCTACCTTTATAGTCAAATAGTCAATACCTATCTTTATAGTCAAATAAGGAGAAAAGAGGCAATCACCACCAGCATTTGGGGTGATTGTATGACCCACACTCTTCCCCATACATAGGTGGCTTGAAGTATATGACATGCACCTACCCTTTATACTAAATTTGATTTCTGAGAGGAACTTATTGAATGCATTTGTATTGGGCACTCAGAACAAAATACTTAGTGTAGATTTTGCTCCATCTCTAAGTAGGATCATGAAGCTGAAATACCAGGATGGTCTGTATTTGGCCAAACTGGGTGGAGAGTAACAGGTAGCATCATTTATCTTTCCTGCCCACCACTTCCTAGCTCAGCCTACATTTTAAGTCTTACCATGTGTTTTATCTTGGAGCCACTGAGCTCTTACGATGTCTTAATCCAAAATGCCATATTTTCTTGCCAAAGTCATGCCAGGAAAGTTTCTGTTTAGCAACCTAAGTTTTGACTGGGCCTCATAACGTGAAAGGGTGTGAAGCACAGGAATGGAGGTTGGGTGGTGAGAGCCTGCTCAGAGGCAAGGGTGCATTGATGTTGAGAGGATGGTCCTCCACTGCAGCACCCCCACAAGCAGAAGTTGCCTTGCAAAGAACAGGTACTACTCCATGCTTTCCACAGACTGGCTCAAAATGAGTAAGAAAGCCTTTGTTTATCATCACCTCCCCACCCAAACCACACTCAAATAAGCAGTGAAAACCTCCAGACCTTAGTCATCAGGCAAGGTAAATTATAAACTTCTAAGAGTGTGGCTTCTCTGAGATACCACATTTTCCTCATATAATGAGCCTGCAGTTTGTGGCAAAGAATGACTTAAGAACAAGTGAACTCACTGTCTAAAAGGAGAGTTTTTATCACTATCAATTGCTCTGTGACTGACAGGGCTGTTATTTCTTTCAGTCGGAGAAAAGGCTAAAATACAGAGAGAAAACCTGGAAATAAACACAGCCTGCATAATGGCAAGGTTTTGTGCTGCCAACGTCAAAAGAACAAGTTTCTGGGTAAGAGACCTCATTTTCTCCTGTCCCTGTTACAGTGCCCTGGCAGTTTCCAAGTCCCTTCAAGCAGCCATCACAGTCTTCTCGCAGCTGTGGCTGTGTGGCACCGGGCAGCAGCAATGCAGGAAGCATCCCATGGTTTGGAGTTTCACAGGAAGAAGCTGCTCAGCAAAACAGCAGGGTTCTGCATGGACAGTTCTCTAGGGCAGGTGATCATATATTGTTTCCTAGTGTTTTCATACATCTTTAGTCTTGGTTAGTGCTCTAGAGGGAATCTCCCAAGGCTGCTCAGAAGGGACAGTGGTGGTAGATATTACAGACAGTATCAGAGAGGACAGGCTTTCTGGTCAGTGATGACATGGAGGCAGGAGGGGATGTGGTGAGTTCTTCAAGTAACTAAGAACTTGCAGTGGCTGGACTGTGGGACATGGGAGGAGAAGTAAAGACAAGAATTAGAAGGAATCACAGAGCCTGCAGTTGGGTGATGGCAGGAGAGAAAATGTTTCACAGGGCTGTTAATTAGAGGCTGGTTTTGACAGTTTCTATTGTCAACCTGATTGGATCAGGAATCAAGTAAGAGACACACCTCTTGAGCAGGTCTATGATTGCATTTCCAGGAAGGATTAATTGGGGGAGGAAGACCTTCCCTCAGAGTGGGCAGCTTTTCTGGTGGCAGCCTATATATAAAGAAGTTCCAGGAAAATGTGGCCCATTTTGCCTGCCTGCCCTTGTTGCTTGTTGATGAGTGCATCTACCCCATTGCTGCCATTTTGTGGATATCATAACACAGCCTCATCAGTCTTCCAATATAGACTGAGGAATGGTGGCTTTCCAAGATTCCTCTCAGCCTTCAGTGTCAGATTGGGACTGCTGAGGCATCCAGGCTCCTGGACTGAGCAGCTACCAGGCTCACAGAACCTCCAGCCAGCAGATGGACATTGCTGGACCACTCATCTCATTTTGTGAAAGCCAATCTAATAAATTTCCTTTATTATATATTCATTCTTTTGATTCAGTTCCTCTAGAGAACCATGACTAATACAGATTTTGGTATCAGGAGGGGTTCTACAGAAACAGAATTGTAAGAATGAATTTATCTAATGGGTTTGGTGTTATCTGTATACTCTTTGGAGCCTTTTGCAGGCCTCCATAGGTGAATCACACCAGACTACTTAGGGGCTTTAAAGCAAGTCCTTTCCATCATCTGTAGACAACAGTTTACCCTTAGAAGGATAGCTCTTGGCCTGCTGTTGTGCCTTAGTGGAAACTTTAATGCTTGACAACTGGCCAGCAAGTCATCATGACACCTGAGCTGCCTGCCACAGACTGGTTGTTGTCTGACCCACCAAGCCATGAAGCTGGAGTTACCAGCAGCAGTCCATAATCAAATGGAAGTGGTATACAGATGATTGGGCTCAAAGAGGTCCTCAAGCCACAGGTATAATCCATTAAGAAGTTTCCCAAGTGCCTATGGCTCCTACTCTTGTTACAATGCCTTCTGTCCCTAAGAGTACACCTATGGCATCATAGGATGTGCCCTATGATTAATCCACTGAGGAGAAGACTAAGACCTGGTCTACAGATGGTTCTGCACACTATGCAGCCACCAACCATAAGTAGACAGCTATACCATTACAACCCTTTCTAGTACAACCCTGAAGGATATGTGGAAGGAAGCCTTCACAATGGGCACAACTTTGGGTAGCACACATGGTTGTGCATTTTGCTAGGAAGGAATAATGTCCAGCCTTATGATGATAAAATGATTCATTGTCTGTGGTTAATATTTTGGCTTGATGATTGAGGACTTTGAAGGATCACAAATGAAAAAATTCTTGAGAAAGACATTTGGGGAAGGTGTATATAGATACAGCTTCCCACATGGACACAGGTTGTAAAATACTTATGTCCCACGTAAGTGCTCATCAAAAGGTGACCTCAGCAGAGGATTACTTAAAAATAATCAAGTAGATATGATGACCCATTTTTGGTCATCCCTGTCATTGTCCAATGGACCTGTGAACATAGTGGCCATGTTGGCAGGGATGGAGGTTATCATGGGCTCAACAGCATGGACTTCCACTCACTAAGGTTTATGTGGTTACAGCTGCCACTGAGCCCCAAGTTTACTGTTTTCACAGTTCCTTTGTTCTCTTCCATAATTGATGCTATTCTTCATTATGGACATTAATGCCTTAGCAGTCTGGCCATTCTATTTGCATATCAGTATTAACACCTAAAATTACATACATTAATTGTTAAGCTACTGTTTCAAAACCTATCTCCTACAAAAATAGACTTTCATGACTGTTGCACATGCTTTTACACTAAGAAAATCTACTTTTGTGCACTTTTATAACTATAATCAATATCCTTCTACACTAATAAAAATCTACTTCTATACATTTTTATAGCTATAATAATCTCCATCCTTCCTTGCACACCTCCATAATATATACTTATTTTCGTTATTCCATCCTCACCTTTCTTCTCATTCCTTCATCCATTCTTCACTTCACTGCTCAAATACTTTCACCGTTTGCTCTTAAAAGTTCCATCAACCACACCCTTTCCAAACAAAACCCTACTGAAAGACTCTCTGTAAACCACAGGGAACAGAACAGTAACACAAAAGGTTATCCTACAGCTGAGCCAAACCAGAACTACCCACAAACCTGCAGACTCCGACACCGGCCCCACCCACTGAAAACTTGAAACAAAAAGAACTTACACAAGACAAAAGAAATTACCAACTAGAGCTTTAAAAGGGAGGATGAGCAACAAATGAAAACAAGGGGGAACCACATCCGTTTCTAGTAACCCCTAAAACACAACAGAGAAACACAAAGAGGGACCAAGGGACAATGGACCATCACAACACTCGCAATCTCTCAATACCCCCATGATGGGAACTGAAAAAGAGATAGCTGAGATATAAAAGAATTTATACCTCTACTCTAAAACTAATTAACACCCAAAGACACCTCAAGTAAGCAGATGAGTGATCTAAGACAAAATAAAGCAAAATTAAATGATATTCAAGATCTCAACAAGACAAAAGTGAATGAAGCAGTGAGTCGATTGGAGGAAAAATTGATAACTATGGAGTAACAGTGTAGTAAGAATATTGAAGAGTATAAAACAGAAATTATGAGAAGAAACCAATAACCAGTCAAATTAAAACCATATCTGAATGCACTATCTATAGACAGGTCATGCAGAAGAATGAATTGCAGGGCTGGAGGACAAAGTTGAGACACTGTTACACACACAGACACAGAAAAAAATAACAGCCATGACTAATATTTCCAATACTTCTATTCTGAAGATGAATTCAAGAGACCAAACCTCAGAACACAATGGGTAGTAGAAGTAGCTGAACTAAATACAAAGGAATTAATGAAATCATAAGAAAAAAATTTCCAAATCTAGAGGAAGAACTTGACATCCAAACACAAGAGACATACTGAACTCTAAATACATATGACCATAGAAGTCCCTCTGTATAACACATCATACTAGCAATGTGAAAAATACAAAGTAAAGAAATAATAGTAAAAGTTATAAGGGAAAAATGAACTTACATACAAAGGCAGGAATAGCAGAATAACTCCCAAGACTATGTATGCATCAGCAACCATAAAAGCCAAAAACAAATGAATGATGTAGTCCAGGCTCTGACAGTAAGTAACCCAACTGAGAATGCTATACCCATCAGAGGTATCTTTCAAAATTGAAAGAGAAATAAAGATATTTTCAGAAAACCACAAACTAAGACAATTCATATCAGGCAAACCACTTCTACAGAAAACCCAAATTGGAATATTATAGAAACAATAGGAAGAAATACAGTCTTATGTTTGAGAACCCATGATAGGATGAACCTCAAGAAAGAAACAGATGAACAAAGAAGAAATCAAAAAGAATCAACCATTCCTAACACATTAAATCAGCAAACTCTTGAGGGAAAGGGGAAGAAAATACTAGACAATCAAATCATCCAACAAAATAAGCGTAAATAGCAAGCTTCTTTCTATAATAACTCTAAATTTAAGTTACTTCAACTCACCAATGCAAAGACACAGGCTGGGGAGATTGCTCAACAGTGAAAGACTCTTGCTTGCAAATCCTGGTAGTATGGGTTCAATACCCCAGTTCCCACATAAAGCCAGATGCATAAAGGAGCTCATGCATCTGGAGTTTGTTTGCAGTGGCAAAGGGCATCCATTCTCTTTCTCTCTTTCTCTGTCTGCCTGTTTCTGTCTCTTTCAAATAAATAAATAAAATTTAATTTAATGAGACATAGATTAAATGATATATTATAAAACAAGATATAGCTATCTGCTATCTACAAGAAACACATTTAGCCAGGAAAGGGGTTTAAAAACTGACGATCACAAGATGGAAGTTGACGAGCCAAGCAAATGGAATCTTTAAACAAGCAACAGTAGCTATCCTTATATCAGACAAAACAGATTTCAAACCAAAAATAATCAGAAAAGAAAAAAATAATAAAGGGAATAATTCATCAAGTATATATAATATTTACTGACACTTAATATTCAACTATGGAGCTTGTAATTTCATAAAACTAATATAATACAAAAACATGGAAGAACACATAAGTTCAGACAAAATAATTGTGAGAGACTTTAATACCCCACCCTCACAGTTATCTAGATCATATGGCTAAAAACCAGAGCGGAAACTTCAGAGATGTGGTTTCAATACTTGGTTCCCAGCTAGTGGCAATTTGGGAAGCAGACACTTGCTGGAGGAGGTGTACTGGTAGGGGCAGGCTTAGGGATATTACATCCCTGCTCCTCTTGCAAGCAGGATCCCACCCCACTTTGCCAACTTCTGCAGAAAGGTGGAATGCCCAGTCTGTGCTCTACCATCCCTTCTCTTCCATGATGGGGCTTCACTTCAAGATTTTAAGCCAAAATAAAGTCTTTCCTTCCATAAGCTGCTTTTGGTTGGGTGTTTTATTTCAGGAATGTGAATGTGAAGGATACTACGACCCAACACATATGTACAATAGTCCACCCCACCCAACAGATAATGAATACATACTTTCTAGTGACACATGGAACTTTCTCTAAATTCAACCACACAATAAACCACAAAACAAACCTTAACAAATACAAAAAAATTGAGATGATCCCTTGTATTCTATTAGTCCACAGTGGAATAAAAATGGAAATCAACAGCACAGAAGATCTTGGAGACTTATTGAACAGCATACTTTTGAATGATCTTAAATGCCCTTAAAGAAACCAAGGAAGAAATTTTAAAAATCTTAAAAGAGAAATGAAAATGATAATACAACCTACCAGATACCTGAAGAAGTCTTCAGAGGAAAGTTTATAAATATAGGGGCCCATTTTAATAAATTATAGAAAGATCAAATAAACAACTTAATGACCCTCCTCAAGGATTTAGGAAAAACTAAGAAACCAATCCCAAAGCCAGTAAAAGACACAGAATTGTAAGAGTCAGGACAGAAATTATTTAAATACACACTAACAGGACAACCCACAGAATTAATCACATGGAGAGTTGGGTCTCTCAAAGAATAAAACCAAGAAAAACACAATATTCACATTAGCAGCAAAACATCAAATGTATAAAAAATAAACCTTACCAAAAATGTGAAAGAGCTCTTCAAGACATTCAAAAACAAAATCAAAGAAAATACTGGACAATGGAAAGACCTTCCATGCTCTTGCATTAGCAGAATTAATAATGTGAAATAACTATCTAGAGATTCAATAAAACCCCCATCAAAATTCCAATGTTGTTTCTCACTGAGATGGAAAAATAATTGAAGAATTCATATGGAAGCAGAGAACATCTCAATTAGCTAAACAAATTCTAAAGATAAGAACTGAGACTGGGGTATCACAATATCTGATCTCAGATTATACCACAGAACAGTAGTGACAAAGATAGGTTGATACTGACATCAAAGCGGGTATATATACTAATGGAACAGAATAGGGGATGCAGAAGTAAATCCATATTAGTTTGGTCACCTAATCTTTCACAAAGGGCCAAAAATATAAAGTGGATATGAGATAGACTATTGAATAAATGGTATTCAATAGAATCAGGTCTGTATCTTTCTCCTTGTACAAATATCAATCCAAATACCTTAATGTATATGAAATTGATAGAGAATAAATAGTGAACATACTTCAAGATACAGGCATGGGCAAAAACTTTTCTGAATTCCAACTCCACAGGAAATACCTCAAGAACTAAGAACTGGGACTACGTGAAATTGTAAAATTTCTGTTCAGCAAAAGAAACCATCAGGTTGGCTGTGGTGGTTCATGCTTTTAATCCCAGCACTCTGGAGACAAAGGTAGGAGGACTGTTATGAGTTCCAGGCCAGCATGAGAATAGATAGTGAGGTCTAGGTCACTCTGAGCTAATGTGAAACCCCATGTTGATACAAAGAAAGAAGAAAGAAAGAAAGAAAGAAAGAAAGAAAGAAAGAAAGAAAGAAAGAAAGAAAGAAAGAAAGAAAGAAAGAA
>PVHP010041080.1:0-15582 GCA_004024765.1 Zapus hudsonius | reverse complement strand
TGTGTGTGTGTGGTAATGAGCTTGCAGGAGCATGTAGGAGATGAGAGGAGAATGTGTCCTTCCTCCGTTGCTGATCCACTTGTGTCTTTGAGATGGAGTCTCTGTCTGAAAGTAGAGTTACAGAATTTCAGGAGCCCCAGCAATTCTCTGGTCTCTGCTCCCCACAGGGCCAGAGTACCCAGCTATTTACATTGGCCATAGGAAATGAAACTCAGGTCTTCATGCTGTAGCAAGCACAGTTATCCTCTGAACCATCTCCCCAGCCCTCAATTATTTGAGACAGGGTCTCACACATCTCAGGCTAACCTTGAGCATGTGCCAATACACCTGATTTATTCCATGCTGGGGAACAAATCCCGGGTTTTGTGTATGCAGGGCAAGTGAGCTGCATCCCCAGCCCTTCTCAATTCAGAGAGAGAGAGAGAGAGAGAGAGAGAGAGAGAGAGAGAGAGAGAGAGAGAGAGAGAGATGATATGTAGATCGCTAATAAGTAGAAACACTGTATGAACAAGTCTTGTGTTGGTACCTCCATTTCCCTCCTCCCTGCCCCCAATCCGCTGAAGGCTCTCCTCAGTGGGATTGCTAGAACACTCCATGGGATGAAGGGCTATAAAATGTACAGGGAAAATCAGGGGACACTTCTATGTAACAGCAACCTATGGTCTGAAAAGGCAGAGGACATTGCAGTAAGACAGGCCAGCAAGGCAAGAAGTACTGAATTCTTTAAAGCCATACCAACCACAGACGATGGTGAAGGAGTGACATGAGAAAGGGAGCTTCTTTCAGGCAGTTACTCGGGGGCAGAAGCCCGAAGAGGGAACCAGGAGATGCCATCCCACACACTTGATCCAGTGTCACCTACAGTGGCTGCAGAACCCTTGCTTCTTCCCCAGTCTAGCATACCTGGGTGGGCTGGCCTCTTTGAATCAGCCTTCTGAATCCACCAACCAATCAGGTCTCTCTCCCTTACACACCTGAGTCTGATGACAAAAATCCATCTTATTTAACTATAAAGATCTCAGTGTACATGTGGTCCTCCTATTGGTGATAGTCCTCTGACACCAATACTTGGTCTCTGCCCTTCACCCTTCCCAGCCTGGTTGGGAGTAGGGAGGGGAATTATGGCTCTTCCATGTTGGTGACCTGATTGACCTGCTGTTCTTTCATCTGAACAATGAGTGTCTCCCTTCTCCCAGCCTGCTAGAGGAGGAGAGAGCCCTCTTCACCTGTCTGCCAGGAGGGGAGGGCTCTCATCACCTGTCTCCTAGGGGAAGGGAGGGCTCTCATCACCTGTCTGCTAGGGGAGGGGAGGGCTCATCACCTGTCTTCTAGGGGAGGGGAGGGGAGGGCTCTCATCACTTGTCTCCTAGGGGAAGGGAGGTCTCTCATCACCTGTCTGGGTATGTCTCTGTTCATTTCTTGAATGTGTTCTGTTTCCAGATACCTTTTTCACTTTGTTATAATTTTCCTCTCAACTCTGCATCCACCACGTGTGTAGTTTCTCTAAACTACCTCTTTTGTATAACTCTGTTGACTGTCTTTGTTACTCATTTTCCAGGCGTCTGGATTATTTTTCAGTCCCTGCTTTGGTGCTCTCTCTCTCTCTCTCTCTCTCTCTCTCTCTCTCTCTCTCTCTCTCTCTCTCTCTCTCTCTCTCTCTCTCTCTGTGTCTCTCTCTCTCTGTGTCTTTCTCTGTGTCTTTCTCTCTGTGTCTCTCTCTGTCTTTCTGTGTCTCTGTCTCTCTCTCTTTCTCTCTTTCTCTCATCTTTCCTTAAGCCCTGGCTCCTTCACTATCTAACCACTGAACTTTCTTCTATGTGGAGGTACAGGACTGACGCTTTATGCTTTGTTCCCATGTGAGAGTGTGAGTCTTTTTGGCTTTGGCTTCTAGGTCCTGTCTTCCACATGTATGTGTATAACAATTTCAGCCTTTCCCTGGATACCAATTTTCCCTAAATAAACCTCATAATGCATGATTTCTCCCTAAGTAAATTCAATAATTCATAATTTGTCCTCGGTCTGGTTTTTTTCCAATTCTTTGTTAACACAGACAAGAGCCTGAACATTGAGGGTTCATAGACTCTCCCTGAACTGCAAAATCCTGCATCAATAGTTGAAAAGATTGTTACTGGTGTTTGATGGTCAGTAGTTCTTGCTCAGGAGACTCCTGGTGGCACCAACAAAATGCCCATTGTTAAGCAATAGCTACCAGCTTGCCACTGGACATTAATGGAGACAGAAAACATCACCTGTGAGTCGTCAGTGCCACTGAGATCTTGCCTGCCTCTTTTGAATTAGGCCAATACAAACTCAGCTGAGCAGATGAGACACAGAGAGTTCTGCTACCAGGCATGGAGGAAAGCACACACTTTTAGTCCCAGCACTTGGGAGGCAGAGGTAGGAAGACTGATATGAGTTCAGTGCCAGCCTGGGACTACAGAGTAAGTGCCAGATCAGCCTGGGCTAGAGAGACTCTAGACCCTACGAGAAAGAGAGAGAGAGAGAAGAGAGAGAGAGTGACTTCCTTCGTTAAATGGAACGAAGTACATAGGACCATGTCCATTTAGGGTTCCAAAGGGTCACATGCTTTCATGAATTGGTAAGCTCACAATTTATAATGACACCAGAAGGTCCCTTATTGACCACTATGGAACCTAACAACTCCAATTTCATTACATTCCCTAGAAGTCACTTCGGTTTGCAGGTGGGAGTATGTTCAAAAACAATGGCTGCCACCTCAGTAACAAAACCTCAAAGACCAGAAATCAACAGAGTACAAATCCACAATAATTGAGAGTCTAGGCTTTTTTTTTCCATCCTGATTTCTCTAACAATTTGTGAGGTGCTCCAGAGATACCTGCATAGCTGTTTACCTGGGATCTGCTTGAGGGATGTCTAGAATTGAAATTGATGAAGGTTAGCCACAAGGTACCAGTCAAGCCTTCCTCCAAAATAGTCATATCAGATTCCATTAATACAATTGCTGTCTCAGTAGGAAGATGGATTCCTGGTGCTACCTACTCTATCATCTTCTGGAATCCACTCACATAAATTCATGCTATCAACTATAAATGCAAGTTCTTTTATAGCCACAATTTCTTGAGAAAGAACCTGTAAGAACTCACTTCGGTTATATGTGATGGTTAATGCTCATTGTCAATGTGACTGAATTTAGAATGACCATGGAAACATGTCTCTGGATGTGACCATGAGAGCGTTTCCAGAGAGGTTGAACTGAGCAGGGAAGATCCACTCTGAATATGGGCAGTTCCATGCCACAGACTGGGATCCTAGAATGGATAAAAAGGAAGAAGGGAGGGCTAGGGATGTAGCTCAGTGGTAGAGCACCTACATACCACGTGCAAGGCTGTGGGTTCAATGCCTAGTGCCACCACAAACTAAAAAAGAAAAGGAGCTGAGCACAAGCATTCATCTCCCTCTGCCTCCTAAAGACAGATGAAGATGCGTCCTGACCACAACCTTCTTCTGACGAGTTCGCCACTGTGAATGACTAACCCCAACCTGTGAGCCACAATAAACCCTTCTTACCTGGAGTTGCTTTCCTAGGTATTTTGTCACAGTGAAGAGAAAAGAAACTAAGACAGTATAGAAATATACCATCCCAGGTTTCTTCCTCCTTGAGTTAATTCTCAGAATGAAACCACAGAGAAACAAAAGTGACTGTAGACAAAATTGTAAAAAGAAAGCTAACTTCTGCTTGTGCCTAGTTTGTGGTGGTTTGAATCAGATAAACTTGTGTGTTCTGAATGCTAGGTTCCCAGACTGTGGCAATTTGGCAATTGGAGCCTTGCTGGAGGAGGAGTGTTGTTTAGTGCAGGCTTATGGGTATTATAGCCAGCTTCCCTTGTCACGTTTCTGATGTGAGTTTGGCAATGCACCACAGCTATGGGGGGCAGGGCATAGTGCTTCTAGTAGTTGGAAGATTTGATGTGTTTTTGGTTTTTTTGTTTTGTTTTGTTTTGTTTTGTTTTTATTTTTCTTTTATCCCTGAGGTAAGCAGTCCCTTCCATGGATGTGTAGAGTTGGGCCAAGGCATACCTGGAGCTGGTGTAAATGGCGGCCCATTTTCCCTCAAGAGAGAGAGAGAGAGAGAGAGATAGAGAGAGAGAGAGAGAGCTCTGAGTACATGTACTTCAGCTTCTGGGCAGACCAATGGATGGGGAGCTGGCCTTTGTCCAATACTTTGTCCATGGTGGTCACTGCGTACCCTGTGTGTATTCCCCCTGTTACAGAATTTGGCTCCTGTCAGTAAAGAGTTCCCATTCTGAGTTAGAGAATGGCTAATCCAGTCAGGAGGAGAACACCTCCTGCATCACCTCCTTGCAGCTATGGAGCGGTTCTCCCTTCTCTTCTGGTAAGTATGTGACTGGGTTTGGGGTTTGAGTAGCCTCCATCTGAACTTGGCGATCCCCCCAGCAATCAATCCACTCCCTCCCCTTCATCCAGCAGCCGGCCAGCCCATTAAACAGAGGTGACTTGATGCAGTACTATGACTGTGACATTTGGTCCTAAAGCCACAGGAACTGTGGGAGCTGTTACCTGCTTTTGGGTGGATGGGGTACCAGATGATCACTCACTTTGGTCCTTTCCCTGGCTGAGGTGGTACCCTAAGTAGGTGACTTCCTCCTGAAAGATCTGGGCTTTTTTCCAAGAGAATTTGTATTCTGCCTCTTGTAGGAAGTTCTTCAGTCCCCTTCTCACAGACCTCACAGTCCAGAGCTGGAAATTGTTAGGGAATTTATAGTCAAGCCATCCATGAAGGGTAAGCAAGCAAGGGTTACAGAAGTTGACAAGAATGTAGCAGGCAAAGATTACAGTGGGGTTTACTGTTACTGCAGTGACCGAAAGGAGGGGCGAGGGCAGACTGCCTCTTTATCTCCTCATTCTTTTCTGTCTCACCCTGAGGACTGCCCACTGTTCAAGGTTCTTAGCAACTGCCTCATTCCAGGATCTTTCCGCTCCATCTCACATTCTTCCTTTTTCCTTCCTTTCTTTTTCCTCCTCCTCCTCCTTCTCTTTCTTTAAAAACAGAGTTTCATACTAGCTGAGAATATGTAGCCAGGGATGACCTTGAAGTTCTGGTCCTCCTGCCTCTACCTCTCATGCGCTAGATTATAGTTTAGCACCACCACACCCAGCTTATGCTGTGCTGGGGACTAAACCCAGGACTTCATGTATGCTAGGTAAACACTCTTCCAACTAAGCACATAGCTCTGTGTGTGTGTGTGTGTGTGTGTGTGTGTGTGTGTGTGTGTGTGTGTGTGTGTGTGTGTTGGGGTCTCACTCTAGCCCAGGCTGACTTGATGTAATCTCATGATGGCCTCAAACTCATTGCAATCCTCTTACCTCTGCCTTTCAAGTGCTAGATTTAAAGGTGCCACTATGCCCAGCTTTCACATTTCTTTTTAACCTGAAATAATAGTCCACTGTCTAGAGAACCCATAGTTTATCTACTTACCTATTAAAGGACAGATTTTGGCAGTTATAAATCAGGCTGTTGCTATAAACATCTGTGTACAGGTTTCTGTGTGGATATGTTTTCAATTCTGAGCAAACACCATGGACATTATTGTTTAATCATATGGTAAGAACATATTATTTTTGTAAGAAACTGTCATACTATCTTCCTTAATCTGCTTGGGCCACTAAAACAATATAGTACAAACTGGGTAGCTTACACATGACAGAAATTTGTGTCTCAAGCCAGACATAGTGGCTCACACCTGAAGTATGACTCATTCAGCCTCCGCTTGCCATCACCATGAGAACTGCAGTGATCATAGGAAGAACACATACATTCAGTCCAGTGCATGCCTTCCAGAGTGGCTCACCGTCTCACATTCCCATCCAGGATGAACGGAATTTCCTGCTGTATAGCACCTTTTGTCAGAATTTGGTGTCATCAGGATTTTGGATTTGGGCATCTCATTGTTGCTTCGATTTGTAATTCCCTAATGGCTTATGTATTAAATTTTACATTGCTACAATGAAATGCCTGAGGCAATTCACTTACAAATAGAAAAAAAAGTTCATTTAACTAATAGTTCAAAGTCTAAGATGAAAGTGGGCATTTCTTTGGCCCCTAGTTTGGGCAGAGGATGGTGGCACATCACGCTGAGAATGTGTGTTAGTTACTTTGCCTGTCACTGTGACCAAACAGCTGACAAGAAGCAGCTTAAGGAAGGAACTTACAGTTCCAGAGGGTAGATAGGGGAAAGAACCCCATACTTTAATTAAAGGAAATGAGAAGTTACAGAGATCTCCAGCCATTAGTATAGGGAGAGCATGTGGGAGAGCTTTAAGCAAAATCTGTGCTGCTCAGCCAAACAAGCAGAAGGAAAGATAACAGAGGGCTCCATCATGAGGAGAAAGGTTCATGTGGGAAAGAATCCTGAGCCCCCTCACCACAGCCATTAGGTGAAGGCCTTACCCAGGCCCTGGAGATTCAGAGGTCCTTCTGCTGGGCTAAGTGAGGAAGAGAAGAGACAGAATTTCCTGTTCCAGTGAGTATTCCCTGCCCCAGGTGAGCAGAGAGACTGCTGGTTGGTCTATCGTTGATAATCTTTTAGGATTAGGTTTGAGTTCTAGTTAGAGACACCTGCCACTCAAGGGGATGGGTAAGTCTTAGAATCTGTGGAACTTGCCTGAAAGAGTTAAATGTCCCAGGATCAAGCCAAGTGAATATCTGACTAGCCAAATTGGTAAGCTCTCAGTTCAAGTGAGAGATCCTGTCCCAATAAATATTGTGCACAGAAACCAAGGAAGAAACCCAACATTGGCCTCTGGCCTCCAAATGCACACACACACACACACACACACACACACACACACACACACACACACACACACACACATGTGCCTACACATATACATATAAATACCACACAGAGATATACATGTAAAAAAGCATCCAGACACAAGCTGGGCATAGTGGTGCATGCCTGCAACCCTAGCACTCTGGAGGTGGATGCAAGAGAATCAGAAATTCGGGGCCATCCTTGGCTACATACTGAGTTTGCGTTTGTATAGCATAGACTCCATGGGACCCTGACTCACCTTCCCCTCCCAGAAAACAAAATGAAGATATTCGAAGAACATACTCAATATGTGTATATCTTAGTATTTATTATGGCTGCTAGCTGTTAAAGTAATGTCTTTTCTCTGGGGAACCCACAGTGCAGGTCTTTCTTGCCTCCATTGTCTGTGGAAAGGTGGTGATAAGAAACAGAAGACACAGGTAGTTTAGGGTTAGCAGGGCCTCAAAAGTGACCCGCTGTGTTTTCTTGGCTAATAGTGAGAAATTACCTTGAGACTGTAAGGGTGTGTGTCTGGGCAAAAGAAGGAGGGGAGGATCAGTTTCCTCCTATCTCAAGGAGTCTCTGTCGGGGAGGCCAGAAATGCCAAATGGGTAGATATAGTTTTTTCCTTATCTCCTTTTCTCTAAAGGAGTTCCCCTTCTTAAGAAACTAGGTGTGAGGGTGTGACTAAGGGTGCAAAGTGCCCAGACACTCTGCATGGGACCTACATTGACCAGCCCATTCCATCCCCACCCACCCATCCAGTAAAGCTTTATTTCTATAAAAACCCCAATTTCAATCACCATGCAGATTATCTGCTCAGGACCCTGCCAACTTGGGAGCTTTCTGCTTCCCTTTCTTGAATGATAGCCCACTTCTGGGGATCCCTCCTGCTATACTGGAGCTTTGTCTTCTTAAGCTCTAAGATAAAATCTTTCTAAACCCCACAGTTTGTGGTCTGTGAATTTCATTCTTAGAAATCACAAGACAAGAACCTGTAGGCTACTGAATCAGAGGAAGCTTTGTGTGACTTTGACATTCCAGCACCAGAACTCCTGAGTTAATAGCCCAAGCAAGAGCAGAGAAAGGCTCCATTGCTCTTAAGGGCACCCCTAATTCCCACACCATTTTGAAGGGAGGAGGGAGGAAGTGAATAATAAAGAGTGAAGTTCAATCAAGGTCATTTGATGTCGTTAGCTCAACAGGGAAAGTAATGTCTGCTTTTGTTAGACTTTGAAACTTGTAAAAAAAACAACAACAAAAACCACACACACACACACACACACACACACACACACACACACACACACACACACACCTTAATGACCTTATTGTAAGAGTCTCAGACCTGTCTCCTCCTCTGATCATCCCCTCTCTCTCCTCCAACCTGGCCATGTTCAGACTAGGTCTAGGATTCTGGAAGCACTTCCTGTCACAGTAACTGAGTCTCCCTGGCTGAGACAGGTAAACAGCACATCACCAGTGGCCTTCCTTACAGGGCAGTTCCCCTCCTTCTTTCCCATAATCCTTAAAGCCCCCAATATCTCTTTACCCAGGGTTCCTAACTTCTTGGCCTCTCCCCTCACTTGTCTAATCCCAACACTTCTTTTTTTAACATTTTATTGATAGCTTCCATATAGACCATAAGCTATTATGATTCCCTCTCCACCCTCCTCCATATCTCTTCCGCCTCTCAATTAGTCTCTGTTACGTTCAGTGTCATCATCTTTTCCTCCCATTATGTGTAGGTATTGTCAGGCACTGCAAAGTCATGAATGTCAAGGCCGACTGCCCAGTGGTGGTTGCCAAAAGCCGCCTCATCCCCACACTTCTAGATGGCCACTATGCTGGCAAAACCAGTCCCACCAAAATCTTTTCTTGTATATTTTCATTCTTCTTACTCCACTCTTCTTATTTCCTCCAACAATTTTTCTTCTTTTCTGAAGCCCTGATCAGAATATAAGAAAGAAACGAGCAGAGCTTTTAAAGACTTCCAGACTGCATTCATGCTGACATAAGGAGACAGACACACTGGCCTGGGCGTGCCTGAATCAGACAGAAAGCCCTCTTCTCAGTGTCGTCTCAAAAGTCTTGCTGCCGGCCTCGCTCTAAGCTGGGCTCCGCCACCCACCCCCTAGTTATCAATCTTAAACAGAAGCAGCAGTGAAAAGCAGAGAGAGGAGATTCATCAAGGTGGCTGTGCTAACCTCTCCCAGGTCCACTACACTCCCCTCCCCAGGGTCTTCTGGATCCTGACACCATGAGATGCAGATTTAAAAAGAGGGGCAGGGACATGCCTCACTGTGTGTGCACAGGGGCTGTGTGCTTATCATGCTAACTCCCTTGCCAAGTTAGCTTCCCAGAACTCCCCAGATTTCAAAGAATCCCCAAGTTTCCCTATGACCTACCTCTTTCACTTTCATTTCTCCTTAATTTCCAAATGAGATCTTGGAAATTCAGAGCTAGGGTTCCATCCCATTCCTTTTCTACGTCTGTTTTTGCCATATCTTTAATAAACTCTCATAACTTACTCTTCTCTCTGTCTTCATTAATTCTTTTAAGTTCTTTAAAAATGTTTTCATTCTGAAAATTGGACAAGGACCTAGTGAAATCTCATCCTTCTAGAGCTCCAATCCCACAATAGTAAGCTGACTGTTAAGTCCTATCGGTGTTGTGATCTTAGCCTTCTCCTGACATGAATAACAAGGACAAGTTAATTATAAGAATTATAGGAACTGGGGACACCAACACATTGTTTGCTCATTCAAAGTAACTAGCTATGGGTAATAAATTAAAAAAAGAATTATAGAAAAAAAATATTGCAAAGCCATTTGAAAGAAAACAATTTAAGGAGTGTTAGTTCACAGCCTTGATCACGGAAGTTTCTTTATGCAAAGGTCAAAGGTTAACAGAGTTGAATAGCTGGCACAGTTAGCAAGAATCAGTGATTACTGTGTGCTCAGCCTTGGGCCCAGGGGTTTTTGTGGAAGAGGAAGCAGGAAGAGTGTACAAGCTTCCAGGAAGATGCAAAGGCGGCTGCAGAATGCTGTCTTCCAGGCGTGATATGACTGCTCCCCAGACATGGTTTTCTGCACAAGATCAAGCCTGTCTATTTCATCCTGGATGAGGGAGGGGCTCCTGAGACCCCACACCTCCAGAGTCTCGAGTGGAAACCGATGGTTGCTGGGAGAGTGGGAGTCATGTCCTTATGGGGTATAGCCACTGTGGGCTGTCAATTCTCCAGTAAATCACCTCCCACCCATGATCGTGCAAGTGACCCTAATTTAACTCAAGGGACAAACCAAAAAAAGGTTCCAAAGTAGGATGGGTGGGAAGAAGAAGGGGTTGTACAAAAGGGGCATGGAGAAGGGGGGATAAAAAAATAAATGCCCCTTAGCAGTGATACGGGTTGCTGATAATTAATATTCATAAGCAACACGAGGAGGGAGAGAGAGAGAGTTTTGGAATCCTCCCTTCCCCTTCCTCCTACTCCGAGTTCTTGTCCTCTAATGCCAAAGAATTGCACACAGGGACAGAATTAAAGTTTAATTACACATTTATTCTAATTTAGTAATTTAGGAAAAGGGGAGTTGGATGGGGAAATTTCCTAGTCATCATGTGGGAAGTTACAGAGCTCTCCAGCTACCAGGATGGGGAGAATACGTGTCAGAGAGCTAACAAAATTTATAGTATTTAGTTAAATAAACAGCCCAAGAAAAGATAAAAGAAAGCTCCCTTTATGAGAAATAGAGATCCATGAGAGAAAAAGCCTGGAGCCTGCCCCCCTACCCCAGCCATCAGCTGGGGTAGGGGTACAGGCCTTACCTCACTGAGGCCTGGGTCAGCAGTCCTACTCCATTGCCATGGGGGAGAAGAGGCCGGCTTCCTCTCAGGAAGCTAGTTTTAAGTCCTCCCCAGGTGAGTTAGAGGGACAGCTGATTGGTTCATATCTGACCAATCAGTTTTAGAACCTAGGTTGTAGCTCTAACTAGACACCTCCCATTCAAGGAGAGGGGCTGGAAGGGGAGGGGTGATCCCTGCAGACATCTGACCATCACAGCAGCAACATGTAAAGGGGGGAACCTGGCTACCTACTGTGCTATTCATAGCCCCACGGACTGATCCAGTACACCCACCAAGGAGGGCCCCCAATGGGTTGGGGACAGGGAGGAGGGAAATGGGAGTACCATCATAAGATTTGCTCATACAATGTACTTGATTAAGGATAATAAAGATATAAAAAAAGAAAATAAATTGTAGGAAATTATCAAAATACAGTATGTACATGTATGGAAATTGTCAATAAAAATGCAAAATAACCACCAGTAGGATGGAGATGACTTAGGAGGAATAAAGGTTTCAATGGGAAAGCAGGAGAGTCAGAGAGGGTCATTAGGGGGATATAATCAGTTATTCACTACATACTCGAATGAATGTGTCAACAATTTAAAAATGCATATAATAAAAAAAATGAGTAGTAGACCTGGCTTCTTTGGGGAAGATGAGCTACTTTTTAGTGCCTATGTTTCTTAGTCATACCAAAGGCAAAGGTGTGTGAACTTTGGCAACAGGGATGTCTCCAGGCCCACCTGTCAGAGGCTTGAGGTGGACCAGATGAAACTGACGTCACAGCTGGCTGATTTCAGAATTCGTGAGAAGGGTTAACAGGGCTTCTTCCCTCACTGCCCAAAATGCTCAGTGCAGCTCTTCAGACTGAAACTTAGTGTTAGAAAATTCATCTCCCGTGGGGAAGGATGATACGATGGAGACCATGGACTTTGGAATTCAACCCAGCAGCATTCAAAGCCCCATCACGGCTACTTTCTAGCAATGTTGTTGGTAGTTAATTTGATGCACTGCGTTGGTTACTCTTCTCATTACTGTTGGCAAAATATCAAGAAAAACCACTTAAGGGAGAAGGAGTTTATTTTGGCTCGCAGTTGGAGGGCACAGTCCATTACAGTGGGGAAACCATGGTAGTAGATGCATGAGGCAGTTGGTCGGTCAGGAAGCAGAGAGAGACCTCAGCTCACTTTCTCCTCTTTATTCAAACCAGGATCACTGTCCATATTTAGAGTAAGCCTTCCCACCTCAACAAACACCATCAATCAACTCCCCTCACAGACATGCCCAGAGATTTGTCTTCTAGGTGATTCTGGTTCATGTCACGTTGACAATTAACCATCACATATGCCAACTGATGGGCTATGGGATAACCAGTATCCTGGGTGTGTCTGGGTGTGTTTTGGATGAAATTAACATTTGAGTCCATAAAGAGCATAAAGTAGGTTGTCTTCCCTAGAAATTAGGAGCCTCATTCCATCTGTTGAAGTCCTGAACAAAACACAATGTTGAGTTGGGGACAATTCATTCCTTGGGCTTGACGGTCTTTGAGCTGCTGTCCTAGGGTTCTCCCGCCTACACACTCAGACTCATGGGAAAGCTGAACCCATCATCCAAGGACTCCAGTTCTCCAGTTTCACACACACACACACACACACACACACACACACACACACACACATAGGGAGAGAGAGATGTGCATGCAATGTGTATGCATAAGCACTTTAAGACAGGATGGAGCTGAGAAAAGACATAAGGAAGTCTGTAATAGAATTCATGCTGGAGAGATTGCTCAGTGGTTAAGGCAGTTGTCTGCAAAGCCTAAGGATCTGGGTTTGATTCCCCAGTACCCACATAAAGCCAGGTGCCCAAACTGGTGCATCCATCTGGAGTTCATTAGCAGTGGCTGACTGGAGCACCCATTCTCTCTCGATCTGCCTCTCTCTCCCTCTCAAATAAATAAATAAATAAAACATTAAAAAAAATCATGCTGGAATTGGGTATGGTGGTGCACGCCTTTAATCCCTAAGGAGGCAGAGGTAGGAGGAGGGCTGCGATTTCGAGGCCAGCCTGGGAATACAGAGTGAATTCCAAGTCAGCCTGGGCTAGAGTGAAACCCTACCTCAAAACAAAACAAAAAACAAAACGGTGTGGGGGGTGTTAGAAAGGAGGGAAATTTTATAAAAACAAGAGATGAAGGTCACCACCAGGCAACATTCACTTCCTCATGAGTTCTCTTGGATCTGACCCTATAGCCTCCATAGGTGCCATGACTGTCACCTCCAAGATTCACTGTTAGGATTGAGTCTATGGACAGGTTAGTTATAACAAAGCTTGTCCCAGTTGTTCCAGCCTTGCTGAGTAAGCGTGGAATAACAAGATAATTTAATAAACAATGTTCTGTTTGCCCTCATGGCCAACATTTGTTCTTTTTACTGGGGACATAATAAATGTGTGCCCCAAACAGCACAGGAAGTTCTATGGAGGAAGCTAAAGTGTCCTCTAAGCTCCAGAACCTTTTTTTTTATGTCTCAAAATTGGCATGGCCTAATGGAAGAAGAGTGCTGTAAACAAGAGGGAACACTTTGTCGCCATGGATGGAAGATGTGCCCTATTTCCTCCTTGGCTTCTCTGCTATGTGTGGAACACCAGAAACCCCAGGAAGGCTCAGGATGCCTCCAGTTCAAAGCACATAGCCGAGGGACACAGAACACTAAAAGTACCAATATCACATTTGGTTTGAGTTTAACTTTTATTTAAAGTTGTAGCTATATAGTAATGATTTTGAAAAGAACACTAAACACGCATTAAAAATAATGCACTTAGGGCTGGAGAGATGGCTTAGCGGTTAAGGCATTAGCCTGCAAAGCTGAAGGACCCTAGTTCAATTGCCCAGAACCCATATAAAGCCAGATGCACACATTCTCTCTCTTTCTCTGTCTCTCGCTCTCTCTTAAAGATAAATAAAAATAATAGTGCACTTATAGTAGATTGTAGAGAAGTGTCTCTATGATCTCAGCACTCAGAAAACGGAGGCGAGAGGATCACGCATTCACCATCAGCTACATAGCAAGTTCAAGGCCAGCCCTGTCTCAAGAGAAAATGCATTTAAGCTACTTTGAATCAGTATCTATTTGTAAACTACTTTCTATGTTACCTGAAACACTGTTTGGAAAAAACACAGCATAAATCCTGAGGACCTCATAATAGTAACAGATGTGATGTATGGGATGCTTGTGTTTGTGACAACCAAGCCACAAATATTTTCCCTAATAATCGGCAATATTTTGTGTTTGGTTAAGCAGGAAATTGAGAGGTTAATTAGTTCATCCATTATATATTGTTTTCATTTTAAAAAAATTTTTATATATTTATTTTCAAGCAGAGAGAGCTAGAGAGGAGAGAGACAGACAGACAGAATGAACGCAGCAGGGCCTCCAACTGATGCCTGCACCACTCTGTATATCTGTCTTTATGTGGGTACTGGGGATCCAAACCTGGGTCGTTAGACTTTGCAGGCAAATGACTTAACCACTGAGCTATCTCTCCAGTCCACATTTTGTATTGAAAAAATGGTGGGAAAGCCCCAAAGGGTCCAGGAAATCATGCCTGAGATTTCAATCAACATCCAAAGAAGAGAAAGGTTAGAGCTCAGAGAAGTGGCAAGCTCTGCAATGAAGGTCTGTGAGCATCTACCCAAGACATGTTTTGGTCTTGATTCTTCAAGAAAATACAATATGAACACATTCTGTATAAATGTATTTTGACATATGTGATTTATATGTGATTATAATTTAATGTAATATGTTGCTTCTTTGGTCTGTAAAGCTTCTTGTTTCTTATTTAAAAATTGTTGCATGATATTGTAACTAAAAAGAAAAGGAACGTCGCATAAAATGAGAGTTCTCATAATCTGTTCAGAATCACGAAGTGATTGTGTTTCACCCAAGATCAGCAGCTTTGGGAGTGGGCAAAAATCTATGATTTTTAAAAATATCTTTTATTTATTTATTTGCAAGGAGAGAAAAGAGGGAGGAAAGAAAGAGAGAGAGGGAGAGAGAGAGAGAGAATGGGTGCTTCAGGGCCTCCAGACACTGCAAACAATCTCCAGATACATGTGCCACCTTGTGCATCTGGCTTGACATGGGTACTTGGGAATCTAAGTAACTCAGGCTGTTAAGCTTTGCAAACCTTTGAGCAATCTCTCCAGCCCCCAAGTAATCTATATTTTAAGCAGACTTCCAGAGAACTGTAATCCTCCCTAAAGTCAGAAAGCCACTGGCCACGGATAGAACACAGATTTTGTATGTACATACATACTTACATTCAGTTCTCATTCCGTAGGCCAGCTTAGCCCCCTGGGAAAGGGATCACAGGTTTGCACCACCATTGCTGTATTGGAATATAAGGATCCCCACCCTAACTTCCCTAGTCCTACCCCAATGCAGAGATCATCTTTGCTCAGTCCAATGCATCAGAATGACTTCAAGTTCCCAGCAGCAGACCCACCACTGGACTCACCCAATAAGAATCTCTGCAGCAGTATCTGAAGTTCCAGAACCTCTGACCACTCCACCAGCCCAAGACAAAGGCAGAAACATACCTGTAATAGCATTCTATTCCCAAGACAAGCCTGCAGGAAGAATGGGTGCCAGCGGGAGACTGAGGCTCTGAGGAAAAAGCTGGAAACCTTGGGACTGGTTATTGACTTGTCACTAATTTGGACGAGGGAAAGAAGATTTTCTGTTTGTAAATCCTTGGTTCCTGCTGATGGTAGCTTTGAATGCACATAACAATAAGATGTATGGCCCATGTGGGAAGGTCATTGCTCAAGCAGGCCTCTCTTTCTCAGGGACACTGCTCTCATCCATAGCTCTAAGTGGACCTGGGACATAGGCACCCCAGGCCATGCATAATCACA
>PVHP010041079.1:0-15567 GCA_004024765.1 Zapus hudsonius | reverse complement strand
AGAGAGAGAGAGAGAGAGAGAGAGAACACCAGGGCCACCACCTTGTGGGTCTGGCTTATGTGGGTCCTGGGGAATTGAACTCAGGGCCTTAGGCACTGGAGGCAAGTGCCTTAACTGCTGAGCCATCTCTCCAGCCCTAAGTACAACATTTAAAAGACTAGTGCTTGAATATTTACAAATGAGACAAAAATATATAGTCCACTGTGTTCCTTATGTTATCTTATTTCTCCATAGAAAAATCCAAGTAGAGAAATTACTTGAGGATCTAGGGGAAGGGCTCAGTGGAAGGGTGCACTTGTCAAATAAGCATGAGGGCTTGATCCGCTGAGTTCAAGTCCACAGCAAACATATAAACAGCTAGGTATGGCTACGCACATCTATAACCTCAGTCTTGTGAGGAGTGGAGAATCAGGAGCTCACTGGTTGGCCAGTCTGACCAAAAATGGCAGCTCTGGGATCAATGAGAGACTCCATCTCAGGGACACACACACACACGGATGAGTGATATGGCAGGACTTTGACTTTCTCCTTTGGCCTCTGTGCACATGGACATTGGCTGTGCATTTATGCACACAGGTGCATACCCACCACACACATGACACATCACAAACATACACACACACACACACAAAATGCACTTAGTAAAGAAAATTACATGTGGCATTTACCTAATGCCTCAGGTTTCTCAGTCATAGCAGAACAAAGAAAACACTATTTTTCCAAAAAAAAAAAAAAAAAAAAAAGTCATGCCCAGATCACACCCACTTCAAACCAGTTCTGAGGAGCAATTGTTAATACAGTCTGAATTTTCCAAGTTTTGCAGAGAATTGTGGTTGTTCCTTTTCACATTGACCAGCCAAGTAAAAGGGATAAATATTTATTTGAAATACAACTGAAATGCTATGATAAATTGTGTGGGGAAATATGATTTGCATAGGTAATTAAGTTCCCATCATGCTCATCACATCATTTTTTAAAGCTGCTGTATAAATACGAAGGTTCAAAGGACGAGAGACTCTGACAGCTACAAACACTGAATTCCCACACCAGAAAGATTTCCATAAAAGCCAAATGTAAACACAGAGAAAGGTGTGGTTGCTTACTCTCTTCTTTTAAGTTTTCTTTTAAGTTTATGAACTATTTTCTATTAAATTTTACATGATTTGTTTATTTAATGTTTGTTTTCAGTAGACTATAGCCTGAAACTTGAACTAGAGAAATTGCAGCCGACTTTACCAGTGCCTGGGAAATAATTTCCTAAGGTAGGGATTCTGGGATGAGTCCTCCTCCATCCAGTCTGAAATTCTCCTCTAAATTGTGTGTTCATATGCTCAGGTGTATTTTTCTTTCTTTCTAATCCATTGCCATAAATTGACTGTCCAACCACGCTGCCCAGCAACATGGGCCTTCTGCTATTCCTTCAGCAACACTGAACTTCCTAGAAACGTCCTTCAAAGGGAAACAGCTCTGCTTAAATGTATGTTCATAAATTAAGTCTGAGAAATTGAAATATATAATAAAAACTAAAATAATATGGATCTTAAACAGTGTAGTAAAATGATCACTTTGTTCGAACTTCAGAAAATATTACCAAGAGGGTTAACAGACAATTGGAATATGAGTCTACTTACATTTTTTAAATTGCTCTTTTAAAATTTTCAAAACTCTAGCTTGTTTGTTTGGTGGTGTACACCTTTAATCCCAGCACTGGGGAGGCAGATGTAGAAGGATCACTATGAGTTCAAGGCCAACCTGAGAATACATTGTGAATTCCAGGTCAGCCTGGGCTAGAGCAAGACCCTACTTCAAAAATCCAAAATAAGACAGCCCACGAAGGAGGATATACAACTGATCAGGGATGGGGAGGGGGGGAATTGGGGAAGTCGGGATAACAACGCATAGTTTGCCCACTAAATAATGTAACTCATTATGGACAATAAATATTAAGAAAAATCCAAAATAATAACAATAATAATAAATTTCTAATTTGTCCTTACAAGAGTCTCTTAAATTGACATGACAACAGAAATATCTGTTGTTAACGCTGTGCAGTTATGATTGTGAATTTCTGGAGTTCTAGCTTTTTCTCCCAGTTGGTCTTGCCTCTTGTGTTTTCTCTGTTTTTCCAGTGATCCTCGTCCTCCAATGGTTATGATCCTAAATTTCCTCAGAAGTGGGGTGCTACAGATAATAGCTGATTTGTTGTCTTCCCACAACCAGTCATATGTTCTGGAGAGCTAAGCTGGCAGCTTTCTCACACAACAAAATGCTGGATTGCCTGTCTACTTTTTGCATTGGTTTTTAAAACATATTTTATTTATTCATTTTTAAGCAGAGGAGAGAGAGAGAGAGCACCAGGGCCACCACCTTGTGGGTCTGGCCCATGTGCGTCCTGGGGAATTGAACCCCGGGGCCTTAGGCACTGGAGGCAAGTGCCTTAACCACTGAGCAATCTCTCCAGCCCTAATGAAACATTTTTAAAGAAAATATTTTCTGTTAACATTATTAGCTATCCAGACTACCAAATAATATCATAGATTAAATTATCCATCCCAGACAAGCGATTTGACTCGCCTGTGGTGAGATCATAATTCTATTTCAGAGTAGAGCTGAGGCTAGATATTTATGTCCAGAGCCTGAGGTCTGGCCACCCACTGGTCCCTGAGCCCTCAGCAGGAGCCATGCTGTGCCCAGACACTCTCTGAGCTGATTGGGAAAAAAAAAAAAAAACTAGAATGGTTGAGCCTTAGTTTAGAGCGTTGTGGAATGCAGTCCTTGATGGCAGTGGAAGAAAGACTAGAAACCAGAAAATATATGTCAGTGTGGTCTGACCCCTTTCTGAGTTCACATCAAAATCCCATTTGCTTACCAGAAAGCAGTGATGCAAACCATTATTCCTGTTCATGGGCTCCTGGGGACAACCCTTCTAGGACAGAGTTCTCTCTTGCTCTAGAAACTATTTTTAAAGTAAACAACACAAGATACCACTATTGAAAGAAAATCTGACTCGAAAATCCTTCTCAGGAACATATATTATCAAACACATCTCACACACACACACACAGCCTCATTGTACAGAGTTTTATTCATAGATCTACAGAGGAGGAGACCATGGGTGGTCTGGTTCTAGCCACAAGGCTGAACTCAACAGTGTCAATCTAAAATGACAGCAATGATTCTCAAACATATTTCAGCTAGAAAAATGGATTTTTGCCCATTGCCAGCTTATAGGGAAGCTCTCGCCGCGTATAGAGCTGTGCAGTGATCTAAGGCTTCCAAAGGGCATGTTACTTATTCAAAGCACACCATCAGTAGACTCTGCACTTCAGCAAATTGTGTCCTTGAGAGTCCTTCCATGTGCAGGTCTCCAGACCTGGTCTTGGAACTGAAGTGTGGTGTGGTCATAACACAACCCCCTTGGCTTTAGTCAACTCTCCTTTGGTGATGATAGGCATTCTAATGTGTCTCTAATTAAGTCATTGTAATAGGATAACAAAAAAAAATCTCAGATCGTGGAATCTCAGCAATGTAATGTAAGAACATCCTATCACTGCAAGGCATAGAGGCAGACTGATGTACACACACACACACACACACACACACACACACACACACACCCCTCCAGGACTGAGACGTGAACAACCAAGAGTGTAGTGGGCAGTATGGCCTTGGACTCTGAAAACACTACCTGTGTACATGTCATTTTTCACACAAACTGAACTTTTGAAGCCTGGGCAAATCTACTCAGTGGAGTGACAGCAGTAGACTATCTTTCATGGGATTTCTGAAATGAAAGAATCAATGAATGCACCTAAGTGTCACGGAGCAGCATCTGAAAGTCACAAGGAATGTGTAGATATTGACTAGTATTACTATTATAGTGTATTCTTGGGTCATGCTTAATAAGTATCCCCTTCATGACTTCATGAGTTATCAGAAATTATCTTTAAAAAGAAGGCTGTCGAATTCTAACATACATACCCGACTCTTGATTCTAAAGTGAGCCTAAGGCTTTAAAGGACATTTTACAGCTCTGAAATGGTGGGAGTCTGAGAACAGCTGGGCTGTAAGATTGGATTGTTTTATTGCTTGTCCTTTTATTCCAAGGTCATGATGAAGATGGACATTTCCATAGTTTAGAAAGTTAATTTTCAAGACCTTGCAAACATGACTTGATTCTCGGAGTTCTGTATCTGGCACAGGAACTGGCCAGAGCACACAGTTCAGCAGACATGTTATGACTGTTGTATTGAGCTGAGTAGAAGGCGCCAAGACCTGTGCAGACTGGGGTAAACTGAAACTTGACCAGACTAGCGTCAAGACACTAGTGCCTATCTGTGCAAGTAGGCCTCAGAAACCAGAAGGGAGAGGCCAGCAGTGCATAGACTCAGAAAGACACAACAGCATCCTAGAGGAAGACACTTAATACACCCTCCTGATTAACTTGCAGGATTGCCTGTCCCAAGGCAAGTCCACTAGGAATTTTATTCATGCCATAAATATTTACAGAAAGCCTACTATAAGAATAATATAGATCAAACTTACATTATATCAAGGGGGGACAAAATTAAAAATTAGCACATTGGAAGCCAAAATTGCTGGAGGAAAAACGCAGAGGGTGAGGAGGATCAGGAATGCAATGAGAGAGCTACAGGTTGAAATGGCTGCAGTTAGCCTCTTGTTGCTGGCATAAAGCTCCCAATAAAAAGCAGCTTATGGGAGGAAAGGGTTTATTTTGGCTTACAGACTAAAGCAGAAGCCCCATGGTGGCAAGGGAAAAGGTAGCATGAGCAGAGACTCAACATCACCTCTCTTACAGCAGGTGAAACACTGAAGCATGACAGTGAGCCAAACACTGGCAAGGGAAGCTGGCTATACCACCAGTAAGCCCACCCCCAACAACATACCTCCTCCAGCAAAGCTCCAATTTACAAATGCTACCAGCTAGTATTCAGAACACATGAGTTTATGGGGAAACCCAATTCAAACCACCATATACAGACGGTGATCCGAGTAGGTCTCTGAGAAGATGACTTTATTTGCAAGGAGAGAGAATGGGTGCACCAGGGCCTCTAGTCACCGCAAACAAAGTCCAGATGCTCTCACCACTTTGTACATCTGGCTTTTACATGGGTACTGGGGAATCGAACCCAGATCATTAGACATTGCAGGCAAGTGCCTTAACCACTGAGCCATTCTCCAGCCCTGGAGATGATTTTGAGCAAAATATGTAAGGGGTAGGGGAAGAAAGCACATAGCTACCTGTGTAAATAATGTGCAGGTAAGCAGAAATGCCAGCACAAGGCTCTAAGGGAAAGCATCCCAAGGAGGCCGGCCTGTATGGATGGGGACAGGCAAGGAGGTGAGACAGAGTAGAGAACCGACATTATGGAGATTATCCAGCCATGGCAGGTTGCAAGTTTTCTTTTCATTGAGTAGAATTGTGGAGCCACCTGAGGTTTTGAGCAGGGGAGCAGCACAGTATAACTAATGTATTTAGCAGAGTAGGAGGCTATTGTAATGATCCAGGTAGAAGATGATGGCAGCCGGAGCCCAAGTGGTGTAGCAGCAGAGGTATTGAGAAGCAGCCACAGTCTGGATAATTTTTGAATAGAATTAATGTTGGATATAACAGATGACTATCAACCCATAGTTTTTGGCCTAGAAAACTGGAAGATTAAAGTTGCTATTAAAAGATGTGGCAGCTGGGAGAAGGGCTGGGAGGGGGCAAGGTGAGAGGTTCGATTTTGGATGTGAGTGGATTCAGCTCTCTAGAAGATGTACAAGGGAACGTGTGGGCATTTGTGCATGGTGAGCCTGGGGCTCAGGAAAGAGGCTCCTGAGGGCAAAGCCTTCATGGCAAGGTGAGATCTCTGAGGAAGGGGTGCTCACAGAGAAAATAGTCAAGGGTGGAATTCTTTGAGCATAAGTGGTAACCAAGAGGGGAAAACAGCAACCACCAAAGAGGCAGAGAAGGACTGGCCAGAGGTAATTCCCTTTTGAATCAGAAGGAGAAACTTCTTGATGAGCAGAAAGAAGGCTTCAGCCAGACTGGCTGAAGTTTGGATTGTTGATTTGGGTGATGTGATGTGATCCTTGTGAGAGCCCACAGTGGTTTCATGGGCTCTCTGGGTTTGGGGAAAACAGCCTGGGTTATGTTTTTGTGTGACTGAGTTTAGCATTATTTGAATTGTGTGGCTGAGCCACGTACCCCAAGAGAGGATCTTGAGATCAGGGAAGCCCTTTGAATGAGGCTGCTAAGTTCATCTCCTTCCACTTAATAGCAGAGGAAAAGTTTAATGTCTCATTAAGCCAGTTGAGAGCATTTATTAAAAAAATTCTCAATAGTGTTCTATGACTCCTGTTCTGCATATATGGTCTGTAAAAGCCTTTTCCAAACTCTTTGGAAACTGGGATTTTTCTGAGATGACAATTCATATTCTCCTCGTTAAAAGTCTATTCATGAACATAGATCCATTTTTTTTTATCACTCTTCTAAATAACCCCTTACTACCTTCTTGGTTCTACAGTTGAGACCTACATTCTATCCATTCGGGGAAATTTGTTCACTAAACTGACTGAGCCCCAAGGCATGAAATAATATATTTTCTATTTTAGGTGTTTCCTAGGGTTGAACAACGCAAAAGAATATACATTCATGTTTCCTTCCCTGGGTATTTAGCAACCATCATAAAAATAACTTTGACAGACTAGACTTCAATTCATTATATCTCTTCAACAAGTTACAGCTTTAAGTTTTTAAAATATTTTTGTGTATTTGTATGCATATGGGCTTTCCAGGGTATCTTGCCACTGCAAGTTTTGAGTCTGGCTTTATATGGCTACTAGGGAATTAAACCCAGGCCAGCAGGCTTTGTAAGCAAACGATTTTAACTGCTGAGCCATCTCCGCAGCCCCTCAGATTAAGTTATTTGCTAAGGACATATAGCTAGTGATTGGGTGAGCAGGATTAAAACCTATGCAGGGGGGCTCCAGAGCCCCAGGCCTAGTCATTGTCCCTTCCACTATGTCAGCTTCTTTCTTTACTTTTGGCAAAATTAAAACTTCCTATGTGGGAGGACTTCTGGTTAAGATGGCATCCTTGTAGCCACACTAAAGCAACCTTTGGAGGTGGAAGGGAAGAAGGCAGACAAACTACGGAATACACTCTTCTACGAAAAACTGCAGGTGGTGTGTGGGGGTCTTTAGCCCCAGCAGAGAAACAGGACTTCTGGCAACTTGCGTCCCAGCAATCAGCATTGGCAGCTCTGGCATTAGGCCGGGAGGAGCTACACATGCCTGCCTGACCCAGCACAAGCCGAGCAAGGATGAGAGAATTCTCCACCCACCCTGGCCTTGCAAATTCAAAGAAAACCTGAAGAAGGAGACAGCTAGGCAGTCCTGGAGGAAGAGGACACCAGGTAGCAGCTTTGCAGCAGCTTCAGGCACCCACCCTTCCCACAAATGCCAGCACTCAGAACCACTGGAGACCTGGGGAATCCAAGAGACCCGAGCACCCAGAGCCACCAGCATCAGCACACCAAATCTAAACAGCAGATTCACCCACCCAGCCAACCCACAGCCAACTGAGAGAGAGCCAGTCTCATACTCAGCTAGGACGAAAGAGGAGGCCTCACCTAGAGGTATCAGGACCGGCTAGAGTTTGATTGATGGACTTTTAACTGGCTTTGCCATTCTTAAATAAGCAAGGTCTCAAAAGGGAATTTGATGCATTTGCTATCTCGATTTATACTGTCTTGTCCTCTTCTGTCTTTCTTGGAGGCAGGCTCTCATTTGATCTCAGGTATAACCAGGAGCTTTGGCTTTGTTTTGATTACCTGTTTAATTCCCACTCTTGCATAAATACCTTGTGCTGGTTTTGTATATGTGTGTATATTGCTCACTAACATATTAGAACTGTATTGTGCTCTAACCAGCCTACTAAAATATTTACATAGTAGGCAAGTACAGCTCATTGAGTCACTTCTGTGGTCACTCTGGAAGTAATATAAGAGCCACACCTGGAACATTAGGCTCCCACCTTGAAGATATAAATTCTGGTCCACATGTCAAAAAAATACAGCAGATAATTAGGAAACTCAAGCATTGAATTAACTCAAGATGCAAAATCTCTATATTATAATACAAGAAACAAAAAAATCAAGACAGTATAATTCCACTAAAAACTATAAATCCATCAGAAATGACCTTTGGTGAGACTGATGTAGATGAAAAGCTAAGGAATTCAAAAGAATGATTTTTAACTCTGCTCAAAGAAATCAAGTAGTCAAAGAAGAAAAGAAACTTCAGAAGGAGAACACAGGAAACCAACTTAAGGAAATAAGGGGGTCGGTATAAGATGGAAATAGATATAATAAAGAAGTTCCAATCAGAAATGCCAGAAATGAAAAACACAATAAGTCAAATACAAACTCTGTAGAAAGTCTCAGCAATAGAATGGATCAAGGAGAGGACAGAGTATCTAAACTAGAAGGCAGAACTGAAACAGTCCAACAAAGAGAAGGATAAACTAATAGGAAAGCATGAATGGGAATTTCAAGACATTCATGACACTGTGAAGAGATCAAACATAAGAAATCAGGATATAGTGGAAGGAGAAGACTTTCACTCTCAGGGCATAGTAGATATTTTCAACAAAATCACAGAAAAGAATTTCCCCAAATAGGGAAAGTGGTGCCAATTCAGATACAAAACCATTTAGAACACCAAATAGACAAAACCAGGAAAGAACCTCTCCACGTACTATTATAATTACACTATTGAAAACACAGATCAAAGAAAATACATTGAAGGCAGTAAGATAGAAGCATCAAGTAACTTATAAAGGCAAGACCATCAGAATAACAGCAAGCCCACTGAGGAGGGCCCCCAGTGAGTTGGGGACAGGGAGGAGGGAGATGGGGCTACCATCACAAGACTTGCTCATACACTGAATCTAATTATTGGCAATAAATATGGGGGAAAATGGAACTTTTCAACAGGAGGACATTACAATTCTAAATATATATGCACCAAACAAAGTTGCTCCCAATTTCATTAAACAAACACTACTAGAATTGAGGTCACAGATAATACCCAGCACAATTGTAGTGGGAGGTTTCAACACCCTACTCTCACCAATTGACAAGCAATCCCAGCAAAAAATAAACAGAGAAGCAGCTGAACTATATGATATTATAGAACAAATGGACCTAACAGACATCCACAGAACATTTCATCCAAATACTACAGAATACACAGCCTGTATTCTTGGATGTAATATTTGTATGTAATCTTTTGGTAAGATTGACATTTTCACGATATTGATTCTTCCATTCCAAGAGCATGGGAAGTCTTTCCATTTCCTAGCGTCTTCTGCAATTTCTCTCTTGAGTGTTTTAAAGTTTTTATTATAGAGATCCTTCACTTCCTTAGTTAGGTTTATTCCAAGGTACCTTATTTTTTGAGGCAATTATGAATGGGAGTGTTTCCCTGATTTATTTAATCCTCTACCTGTTTCTTATTAGTATATAGGAAGGCTACTGATTTCTTTTTTTCTTTTTGTGGCTGGCCAACACTTTTTTTTGTCTTAAATATATATTTATTGTCCATAATGAGTTACATTATTCAGTGGGCAAACAATGAGTTGTTATCCCCAATTCCCCAATGCCCCCCATCCCCAATCAGCTGGATATCCTCCTCCGTGTACCGTCTAGATCAGTCCTTGTGGCAGGGGACCCTGGATAGCCTAGTACTCAGCTTGGTCCTCTTGGCCCAAGGACCAGCACTTTTTTTATTTATGTTTATTTTGTTTTGAAAATTCATTTGTTGTTAAAAATTAGACACACAGCATGAACAAGTCTTGGGTTGGTACCCTTATTTTCCTCCCTGGCCCCACCCCACTGAGGACCCTCCTCAGTGGAATTGCTACAACAATCCATGGGATGAGGGTTATGAGCTGCATGAGCTGTAGCCCATTTTTTGCTGCTGCTGCTGCTGTTGTTGTTGTTGTGTGTTGTTGAAAGGGGCAATGTTTCTGGATATTCTCCCCTGCCAGGACTCTTACAATCTTTCCACCACCTCTTCCACAAATTTCCCCGAGTCATGATGGTGAGTTTTAAGCCTGCTTTATTATTGAAGGCTATTGATTTCTGGATGTTGATTTTTTTTATCCCCCTACATTGCTAAAAATGTTTATAAGATCCAACAGTTTGCTGGTAGAGTCTTTAAGAACCCTTATGTGTAGAATCATATCATCTGCAAATGATGATAGTGTTGGTGGAATTGAGTTGTCCCTGGCTCTCTCAATGCCTTCTGAAAAATACAAACAGAATCTCTATCGGAGAGTGTGATCAATATAGGTTAAATAAAGCAACAAATGAGCTCCCATTCTATTCATGGCCCCTCATACCTGGTGGTGTCCTCAGCTTCCTCAGTACCTTACTGTATAAATGCTAGGGTTTTATGGTATCAATTCATTATTAGTTTAGTTTACTAAATGAGTCCCCCCAGTCTCTATGTAGACATGTGGTGAGAGTGGGCACCCCTGTCTTGTTCCTGAATTATGGGGGACTCCTTGAGTCTTTCCCCATTGAGTATTATTTGGGCTTTAAAAGTTTTGTATATGGCCTTAATTATGTTGAGGTATAAGCCCTCTATTGCAAGTCTTTCAAGTGTGGTGATCATGAAGTGGTGTTGGATTTTATCAAAGACTTTCTCTGCAGTGATTGAGATGACCACATGTTTTTGTGGTTAAGTTTATTAATGTGGTGGATTATGTTGATTGATTTCCATATGTTGAACCAACCCTGTATCCCTCAGATGAAGCCTACCTGGTAGAGGTGGATAATACTTTGAATATGTGTTGAATTTGGTTTACAAGGATTTTATTCAGAGTTTTTGCATCTAAATTTATCAGTGATACAGGTCTATAGATATCCTTTCTGGATTTATCTTTGTCCAGTTTTGGTAATAGAGGCTTCATAGAAGGTGTTTAGAAGTATTCCCTGTTCTCCAATTATTCTGAAAATCTTCAGAAAGAGTGGTTTGAGTTCTGTGATTGTGATGGTTAAGTTTATTTGTCAACTTGACCAATGTAATAATCCATAATAATCTTGGGTGGGTCTCTGAGCTTGCCTGCAGAAAGGATTGACAAATTCCTTTTGAGATTTTGGAGAAGACTTGTGATGGTTAAGTTTGTCAAACCCATAGTAATCTTGGGCGGGTCTCTGAGTTTGAGATTTTGGAGAAGGGAAGAGTTCCCTTCTCCAGAGTGAGCCCTTTCCCCCAGTGGATGGGCCTTCTAGAAGGAGACTAATATAAGGAAGCTTAAGGGGAAGGAGATGCCCTTCCTTCCTCCCCCAGCTGCTGGTGCTTGTTCGTAACTTGCACTCGTGTCCTGCTCTCCTACCCTTCCTAGACATTGGAACCCAGTTTCCTCGGCCTCACATTGTGGACTGAAGAGCAGCCGCTCCCCGGGGAATCATCAGGCCTTCTGGGCTGGATTGGGGCTGCTGAGACATCCATCACGTGGACTGAACAGCTACTGGTTCCTTATCTGTGGGCCTACAGACTGCTACTATTGGACTGTTGTAAGCTATCCCAATAAATCCCCTTTTATTATAATCCATTATATCAACTCTGTTTCCTCTAGAGAACCCTAATACAGTGATAAAGGTTTGGTGTAATTCGGCTGAGAATCCATCAGGACCTGTGTGTTTCCTTCTGGGGAGGTTTTTGGTTACATTATCTATTTCAATTGATGTAATAAGTTTATTTAGGAGATTTATCTGTTCTGAGTTTAGTTTTGGAAGGTGGTAGGTGTCTAAGAATTCATTCATTTCTTCCCAATTCTCTAATTTTGTGGAATAGAGATTTTGGAAGTATGTCCTGATGATTCTTCCAATTTTATTCGTGTCCATTGTGATCTCTCCTTTTTATTTGTAATTTTGTTGATTTTGGCCTTCTCTTTTTTCCATTTGGTTAGATTGGCTAGGGGTTTGTCAATCGTACTTTTTTTTTCAATGAAGCAGCTCTTTGTTTCATCAATTTTTAATCATTTTCTCAGTTTCTAATTCATTGATCTCTGTTCTGATTTTAATTACTTCTTTTCATCTTGAGTTCCTAGGGTTGGATTGTTCTAATTTTTCCAAGGTCTTTAGCTGGTTAGTTAGGTTATTAATTTGGGATCTATCTGTCTTTGTTATGAAGGCATTCGGTGCTATAAATTTTCCCCTTAGGACTGCCTTCATTGTGTCCCACAGGTTCTGGTATGATGTATTTTCATTATTGTTTAGTTCAAGAATTTTTTTCAATTTCCATTTTGATTCTTAAATGACCCATTCATTGTTTGATAGCATACTGTTCAATCTCCAATAGTTGGTGTGATTTCTGTTTGTTTTCTCATTGTTTATTTCCAGCTTCAATGCATTGTGGCCCGATATGATGCAGGGTGCTACCTCAATCTTCTTGAATTTGTTGAGGCATGTTTTATGTCCTAATATGTGGTCTGTTTTGGAGAAGGTTCCATGAGCTGCTGAGAAGAATGTATATCTGTAGAGTTGAGATGGAACATTCTGTATATGTCTGTTAGGTGCAGTTGATCTATGGTGTTATTGAGTTCTATTATTTCCCTGTTGATCTCCTGTATGGATGATCTGTCTAAAGAAAATAGAGGCATATTAAAGTCTCCAACTATAATGGACTTGGGGTTTATTTTTGTTTTATTTTCCATTAGTTTTTGCTTTATGAGCTGTGGTGCACCTGTATTTGGTGCATACACATTTATGATGGTGATATTCTCTTGTTGGATTATTCCTGTGATGAGTAAGAAGTGTCCTTGATTGTCCTTTTGAATTGATTGATTTTGGTTTGAAGTCTATTTTGTCTGATATTAGTGTACCAACCACTTCTAGTTTTTTGTTTCTGTTAGCTTGGAAGATCATCTTCCATCCTTTTACCCTGAGGAGGTTCCTGTCTTTAGAGGTGAGGTGGGTTTCTTGGAGGCAGCAGATGGAAGGATCCATTTTTCTGATCCATTCTGCTAGCCTGTGTCTTTTTATGGGAGAGTTAAGACCATTAATATTCAAAGTTATAACTGTGAAGCTTGAATCAATCCTTGCCATAGTGTAGGGTTTCTGGGATTTGATGCCTCTTTTGTTATTTTGTTATTTTGTCTCCTTTAGGCTTGATTATTGAGTCTGACTTCTGGATGGCTCTTGGGGTTGGTTGCTTGGCTCTTGGGGTTGGTTGTGCAGAATATTTTGTGTAGAATTCTCTGTAGGTTTGGTTTAGTGTCCATTTCTTAGAAATGACATTCACCTTTTCTTTGAGATAACTTCTCATTGGCCTGGAGCTCACTAATTCAATTAGACTGGCTGGCTAGCAAGCCTCAGGGTCTTCCTGTCTCCGCCTCTCCAGTGCTGGGATTGAAAGCACATGCCTCCATGCCCAGCATTTTTATGTGAGTTCTGGGGATGGAAATGGAGTCCTCATTCTTGCAAGGCAAACACATTTCTGTCTATTCTATCTCCCTAGCCCTTTAGAACAAGATTAATAAGGGTCTGGAATTTTTTCATTTTAATTTGATACTTTCCAAAGGAAACCAGGATAATAATGATATCTTTAAAAAGGAAAGTAACACTTTCTCCTCAAAGACTAGGCTGTACTTCCTTTTTTAAAAATATTTTATTTATTTATTTTCAAGCAGAGAAATACAGAGAGAGAGAGAGAGAGAGAGAGAGAGAGAGGGAGAGAGAGCACCAGGGCCACCACCTTGTGGGTCTGGCATATGTGGGTACTGGGGAATTGAACCCAGGGCCTTAGGCACTGGAGGCAAGTGCCTTAACCGCTGAGCCATCTCTCCAGCCCCTAGGCTGTACTTTCTTTTCTCACAGACACTAGTAGCTGTCTCCAAGTTACTGATTTAAAAAACGAGGTTCTTATATCTTGTTACTCTTCTGGAGGGGAATGCTTTAAAATGTGAGCCAATACAAGTTTAATGAAAACTAAAGGGAAGTGATTAACAAATAACCCCATTCTCGGTTGACATTTGAGTAAAGGTAGCCAATGATGCTGTAACTCCCCCAAATTATAAATGTGCTTCCACCACATTTGGGCTACCTGACTCACATGACATTCTTGAAACACAATAAGTCTTTTTTTCTACTTTGTTCCCTTGGGCTCACAATCCAAGTATTTTCTCATAGGAGAAGAATGTAATGGGGACACATATCTGTAGGTTTAGCTCATAGTCAACCACAAGGTATCATGAATTATTACCATATTATCATATTATATAGCATTGTACTATAATTTTTTTCTCCAGAGTGTGCAATCCTACATTATCACTATTTAAATGAAGTGAGAATGTCAGACTTTTTTTGGGTGAAACAAATCATGGGAATTCTATCATCATAATTTGTTTTTATTCAGACAATTTCAATGTCTTACAATACAGTTCACTTAAACTGTTTGCTTAGTGTATCCTGCTGGCCTATTACTCAATGAAAGAATCCGACTCTCTAGTGATTATCCTGGAGGCTCACCCATTGCTTTGGAAACAGACCACAGAAGAAGTCATGGTAAACATACTGTTGAAGAGGAGGGGAGCCAAACCAGCAATCATAACAACACATTGCATCTAGATTTCAAAAGCCAGAAGTGATATTCTAGCTTTTTCCACTTTTTGTATATGTATCATTACCCTTGACATTCTGCCCCTATGTGCCATCAATAAATCTTCATTTCATAAAGACAGTCTAAATCTTCCCTAAGGATCTTCAGGAATGACTAGCTGAATCTAGCTGGGAGTACATGAGACATTTTATTTCAACAATCAATATAATTATGCTTCCTTAGGGATACATAGGTCAAGATGTATTATAGAATTTTTGCTTCACAATACATATTTTTCTCATTGTCACCCATAATTATTTCTCTTCAGTAAGCATATTAGATTTCTGACCAAATGTCCATTGTAGTGGATTGAATGTGCAATGTCTCGCCATAGGCTCATGTGTTTGAACACTTGATTGCCAGCAAAGTGATGGCTCAGGAAAGTTGTAGAATCTCTAGAAGGTGGGGCCTTGCTGGAGGAACTGTGTCACTGGGGGCTGGCATTGGGGTGTTACAGCCCAGCCCTGCTTGCTGTTCTCACTCTGCTTCCTGTGCTACAGTGTGCCACCAGGTTCCTACTTCATCCTGCCATGTCTTCCCTGCCATAACAGACTCTATCTATGCTTTGGAACAGTTAGACAAATTAAATTCTTTTCCTTCCATAAACTGCTTCTTCCCTTCGGGCATTTTGTCCTGGTACTGAGAGAACAGCTGAGACATTCACTGTAAAATTTACACTTATGGAAAATGAAAAGCAATTCAAATGTCCAATGCCGGGGGATTGGCTGAATAAGAACACAATGTACACATGTCAATGGGATATGATACTGGCACAAAAAATTGATGATGACACAAAATATGCACAAATACAAAATATTTCATTTCTTATTGTCCATTGAAGGGAAAATATTAAGTAATGTGCTCATATATGTGTTATATTAATAATTGAGT
>PVHP010041078.1:0-15580 GCA_004024765.1 Zapus hudsonius | reverse complement strand
GGTGGGGGAGATTATCCAGAGGCATGGCCAGGAGAACCTGGCTGAATACTAGGCTATCCATGGTCCCCTGTCACAAGGACTGATCCAGACGACCCATGGAGGAGGTTATCCAGTGGAGGGGGGAGGGGAGGACAGCTGGGAATTGGGGATAACAACTCATTGTTTGCCCACTAAATGTTGTAACTCATTATGGACAATAAAAAAAAAAAAAAACAGCTTTCCAAATTAACAGAAGACATCTGCAAATATAAGAATGATTGTCAGGAAGAAATAATGAAAGTTATATTAGTATGATTTTTTTTCATAAAGGGCGAGATACTAAGTATTTGGGACTTTGTAAGTCACAGTCCTTGTCATAACTGATTAACTATAGCACTAAAGGAATCACAATGCTTAAAATATGCTGTAAAGGTTTATTTGTGGACATTGAAATTTATATTTCATGTCATTTTTTCTTCCTTGAGATCAGTGACTATAATTTTCTCATTTTTCACATTGACATACAACCTCCATAGAGTTATAAGCTGCATTTGCTTCAAGGTCAGCACTTATCATGTTTATTATCTTAGACATCCTCAGTGCTCCATGACCATGCACCAGTTCTTTCGTACTCCTGCCTGGATCTCAAAGCTCTCTAAATAAGATTTTCTCCACTTTTTGTGTCTTCACTGTTCTCACCACTAAAAGTGCACTGTGCCTCAAGCTGCTTATCATTGTCCCTAAACTCATTCAGTTTCTTTTTCTGCATCTGTACCAATCAATTCTGCCAGTCAAATTTTACAGTTTTTTTTGTCAAATTTTTGTACAAACTCCACCTTTTTCATGACATCTCTATATTTCTTTTTACTCACCTTGTTGGATGAGACCTTTATATTTTCTGAACATTCAGAATATTTAAGCAATTACATTCTGTTTGACATTTTAGTTGACTGCAAATATGTGTGTATGTATATATGATATACACATATATTATATAATAGTTGCTCAGTAAATCTGAATTGAATCTTGTATCAAGTTAGCATCCATGAACATATGTCTCTGGGAATATGTTGTTTGCATTTCATGGCTAGAGATGAAGATGCAAATACAAATGTTTGGCAAGCTTTGCATGTAGCAAGGGAATTTTTTTTACTGATTAAATGCTCACTTATGCAGGAATCACTTCAAATTTAGAGGAACATTTTGGTACAAATTGAACTCAAATATTAAATGTCTGAGATTCTAATGCCTTTTTAAAAAATCTATTTTGTAGTGAAAATATTTTTATACTTTTTTTACATCTTTAAAACAACTGTCATACCTGGATTCACCAGAGATTTCCTCTATCTGTTAAGAAGAAAGATCAAGAGATAAATAAGCTGTGCTCCAGTTCCGGTACTGTTGTAAAATACAGATAAAAATCCTTGTCTCAGAGGGTCTTTGCAAGAACAAGGGCAAGAATACTTAAGAAAAAGCTTTGAGATAGAGAAAAACAAGATGCTGAAGTCAGGTATTATTACATGTTTCAATGAACTTTAATGAAAATATTAGATCAGTATAAAGCCATAATTAGATTAAAACATATAAAAGTCTTACTTTCCTTCCTTAGTTGAAGAAAAATGTATAAATCTCAGAGCAGTTGATCTGATCAAGTCATCTTAGCAACCAAAAAATAAACAAGAATAAACAATTCAATTGCTAAGTGATTAACCTACCAAAAATCAATCTGGCTTGTAAAACCTGGATCCAGCTTTTTTCAAGTGTTTTCCCTTGCTCTTTGCATTTCAATGTAATGATATTCTAGAGTATACAGAAACAGGAAGCCAGAAATGCTTTTGCTGAAGTCATCCTTGGTCCTTTTCCTTGATCAGATCTCTTGCAGCTGTGGGTAACTTATACCAGATTCTCATGGGGGAAAATGTGCTTACTGGTTTAAGAAGTTACCATAAAATCTGGCAGCATCAATTTGTTTTTCCATAATTCAATCATTCATCTCATCATCCTCATGTGAATTAAGTTCAGTGCACAAAATATGGAGATTTCAAAATCATCCAGAATCTTTGAAAGTCACAGAGAGGTTAAGGATGTTACCACTTCAAATTGGTTATATGTTCAAGTTTTGTGAGGGTATAAAAATGTTACTGAAAAAAGAATGGCTTTTATAACCTGAATTATTCAATATATCCCTAAACTGGCATCTCAAAGATATAATCTACATAGGTTTCAGAGTAGAATCTATGTTGTCACACTGTTAACAAAGAATCATCACTCTCTGCTTTCTTCCAACATCTTCAATAATTTTTTCCAGAATATTTTGTGAATTTCATGGAAAATTTAAAAGACAAAGTATCCAATCACCAAAGACTCTCTTGACAATATCTAACATTCATGGGGAAAGTAGGGAATCAGTTATACTCCATATTTTGAAGGATCATTAGGCAATATCTAGAAACAATTTAAATTCACATTCCTGGTAATCTAGAAATTCAACTATTATGTATTGATTGCTCAAATGTTCTTGAGCACAGAAAAGAGCAGATACTCAACAAGATAATCCTTCCTTCCTTGTTTTGAGATTAATCTAAAACAACTGCTGTTATGTTAAATGATGGTATTACATGCACAGTGGGAATCTAATTTATTAAATGCACTGGGGTAGCAGAGCAACTATTCAGCTACCAGATCAGTTGTGCAAAGTCATTACAAATAACTTCCCTTTTTGTTTTTATCTCTGTTTCTGTGTGACTGATGAAAAAAAAAGATACCTGAAACATTCTAATTTTTCCAAGATAAACCAATAAATTTCATGAGAGGCCTATGTCCCTTTGTGCTCTACCTTCCACATCACATTATTTGGTCTGACGTGGCCCTCAAATATGTTCAGGAAACATGACATGCTAAAACACTAAAAAATGCTTGCTTTATCACCGGAAAGATGTAATAGAGGCTAAATGTTTTCAAGCTTCTATCTATGGTCAAGAATGCCTTTCTAACATTCAAACTCATATTACATAAGGGCTCACAGAATGCATCTACTTAAATGCCTCATACACACTACACATTCTATATATTCAAAATTGAACTTAACATTCTCTCAAACTTTCGTCTCTCTCTCAGTTCCATGATACCACCATATATGTGGCTGTTCAGATTAGAAACCTGAATGTCACCCTTCATTACTCTCTTACTTTTAGTCCAAAGCTCAGTTTTTCAAGATTTGTATCTCCAAAAATTTTATCAAATTTATTGATTTTTCTTTGCCCACTTATACCACTCAAATTTGAATCACCATCTTTCAACTTTGGTTATAATAACATTTTAAAAATTATTATTTGAGACAGAGATAGAGAGAAAGAGGCAGACAGAGAGAGAGTGAGTATATATACATGCCAGGGTGTCATAGTCAGCCACACGCAGCTGGGATGAATCTCCAAATCAGGCACAGTTTATGGGAGGAAACGATTTATTCAGGCTATAGATCCAGGGGAAGTCCCATATAACTGAAAGAGGCTGGTTCTCTTTCATAGGTCGGAGCAGAGAGAGAAACTCATCACCAACACCACACACAGAAGAGCAAAACAGGCAAGAGGGCAAGGAAAGAATTCTTTCACCTTTATATAGCCCTAGGGTGGGGTCTTGCAATTCTATCCCAGACTTAATGGCTTCCTGAGTCTCCGGAATTTCCTTCCTGCACTGCCCACACAGGAAAGGATGTTTCTTTCTAGTTAACATGACTTCCTAAATCCCCAAAGCCTCTGTTCTCTCTTGTTTCAATATGGAGAAAATCTGCTACAAAACACTGTCACTTCATTACTTACTAGTTACTTATGGGAAAAATTCATATTTATTAACATAGGGTAAAATGTTCTGTGTAATTTAGATGCATATTGACTGTTGAGTTGCACTTTTTATTGCCTGCCTGCTCTCTTGTAGTTTTAGCTTCAAGTATACTAATGCCCATCTTGTGTAAACTGTGCTACAATGCACATCCATCCCTTGAAGCAGCTTGAATCTTCTCTATCACAGCCCTTCTGTGATGATTTTTCAAATACTTGCTCTCTGTGTGTGAACCTCACTAGAATGTATATTTGCATAATAAAAGGAATCACATCTGTCCTGTGATATGCTAAGCATCTAGCTTGATATATAATAGACATTTCACAAATAATCATTGATTGGATGAATATGTGAGCTTTAATTTATAGGATGGCTATATAAGATAAAGTTGCAGATTTTCAATTCAAGGTCCAATTAATTTTTTTAACTTTTTATTGTTAATAATTAGATACATTGTATAAGCAAGTCTTGTGATGGTACCTCCATTTCCCTCCTCCCCATTCCCACCCCGCTGAGGGCCCTCCTCAGTGGGATTGCTGGGCTGGTCAATGGGATTGGGGTTATGAATTATACAAGCAGTAGTCAGGTTTTTTTCTTTGTGTGCTGTTGTTAAGGGGGGCAATATCTCTGGATATTCTCTCCCTCCATGGCTCTTACAATCTTTCCTTCCCCTCTTCACTGAGTCATGGTGGGTGAGTTTTAAGTTTGCTTTACTGCTAAGATCTTAAGAGAATCTGAGTTTCTGCTTTGGGCTGTGTTAGGTATCCTTTGTTTTCTGTCTCCATTACCCTTTCATAGGTACCCTTTCACATCTGACTTGCTGTGGAGGTAGCTCTCTTGCTCATCTTCACCACTTACTCAAAGGTTTCATTTGGGCCCTAGATGATGAGTTAGGAGTGGTTCATCTGCCTGAGTGTCAGCCATCATCTCAGTTGGTAGAATTTGTTTGTCCACAGTTCTCAATGCCTTCTGAAAAATACAAAAAGAATACCCCCCAGAGAGTGAGATCAGTATAGGTTAAATGAGAAAAACATTGTTAATTTGGCCAGATTCTAATTAGTGTAGCCTCTCTGTAGATTTCAGATTAAGTGGGGGATTCCCTTTGGAATCTGGATTATTGGTATCCATAAGAGTTTGCCTTGGATCCCATTTCCAGCTAAGGGTTCCTTGCCACTGAGTGGATTTCTTAGCCAATCAGTAAGCCATTGATTACCCACCTAGGTTAGCACCACTATTGCACAAATGAGCACTTCTTGACTTGCTGGTCTCTGCAATATCTAGCTGTGTCCTCAGCATTATCATTTCATCAAACCGTGTTGTATATCCATGTCCTCTAATTTTTCTGAATATCATTTACCAATTTCCCCAGGCATCTTATGTAATGCCTTCCAGCACTACACAGCCTACCATCTGGGAGTTGATTACCTTTCTGCATCCAGCAGGGTCTCCCTGTGTTGTGTGATAGCAGTCTGTGGTATCTTCAGCAATAGGGTATTATCTTTTGCCTGGGACAGGTAATCAAGAGCTTCGACATAAATGTGTCTTCTTTGGGGGACCTTGTAGGTTTCTTCAATCAACAGCTCTGTTGTAGGAAGTAGCCAATTACTGGTACAGGGAGTTATAAGCCAGAGTCACTTGTCTTGCAGATAGGCTTCTAAGCCCTTTTTTCCAAACAATGCCCCCAGCTTCCTTGAACACTTATTATACAAAAGTAAGGATTTTGCAGTATGGACTCATTATTAGTTTAGATTAGTATAGTAATACAGTTAATGTTTTCATTGATTTTTTTTCCTCAGAAGATTGGTTACCCCCAAAATTAACATTTTCCCTTGACCATTGTTTATAGCCCAGCAGGTTAAAGCTGTGGGTAAAAATGTTTACGGGTAAGAAGATTCTGACTTAAAATGTTTTTCCAAACACTGTAAACTCAAGAGAAACTTTCAATCTTGATTGATGAACTGCCTTTGTACATTTCTTTGAGTTGAATGAAAACTATTTCCCCTAGAATTTTAAAGGAGTTAGTATTTTTTTCCATTGGGAAAATATTCAAATCATATCTCCATTTTGTTCTTTTTAAAATATTGTTGGTAACTTTAATATACAAACATATTACAAATTGAGTATATTCCCAGCAAGGTATCAACTTATATCCACTCTCTCCCACCACCATTCCCCTGATAGGCATCTTCAGTGGCATATAGGTAAGTAGTCACCGTGGGGTTGTGGTTGCACCAGTCAGTTCCTGTGGTGAGGACAATGCCTCACCCAGGGTGTCCCATCATTCTGTTATTTTCTCTTCTTTAAAATTTTAAGTTATATGTTTTCAAAATCAGGAAACTTTACTTGAATTATTCAGCCATTTGAATTTATTTATGAATGCTCAAATAACATTTTCACCATTTTTCTATTTGGAGTTTAGTGGTTTCATATTGGGAATTATAAGGGCACTTTATTTCAGAAGAGTTTGATTTTATTTATTTATTTATTTTGCTTTTCAAAAACTTTTCATTGACAGCTTTAGGAATTATAGACAATAAATCATGATAATTCCCTCCCCACCTCCTCTTTCCTCCTCTCAAATCCACCCTCCATTATATCCCCTCCCACTCTCAATTAGTCTCTATTTTGTTTCAATATCATCATGTTTACCTGCCATTATGGAGGTCTTGTATAGGCAGTGTTGGGCACTGTGAAGTCATGAATATCAAGGCCATTTTATGTCTGTAAGATTGCATTGTAAGCTATCCTACCCTTCCTTTGGCACTAACAATCTTTCTGCCACCATTTCTGCAATAGACCCTGAGCCTTGGATGGGAAGGGATAGAGATATACCAGTACTGAACACTCCACTGTCACTTCTTGTCAGCACTATGATGTTTTTTGTGTTATTTCAGTAGTCACCACCATCTGAAAAAAGAAACTTCTCTAGCCAAAACCAAGAATAACATTGATATATGGGTATGCACATTTTTTCAAAAAGTGATCATAAGGTAATTTGATGGGTCTAATGTATGCATTTAGATAGCCAATAGCAGGCATTACTCCCCTAGGGCTTATGACCTCCCCACCACTGGCTTTTGACTATGTCTTCTGTACCATGTATGTATATTCCCTTCTGAGAAATGGCCTCTAGTCCAATTAGAGAGCGTTTTTCCCCCCACCATAACAGATATGCCTCTAGTACACCAGTTAGCACATTTGGCCTGGGTGGCCAATCCTAAGGCATGCAAGTTCCACTGTTTTTACCACTGTTGATGACTTCTTTCTCACATATTGTTGCAGCTTTCTGTCAGCTGGTTAACAGGGATCTTGGCAGAGTAGCTTGGGAAAACCTTCACCCGGAGCCAACAGTACTTCATGGTAGCCCATTGCACAGTCCTGGTATAATGAAGCTTCTTTGAGTCTCCATTGTAAACCTAGGGCCATCTTTTTAATGACTTTATTGGTTGTTGAGGTAACATTCATCCAGTCTTTCATTATTATGCCTCATACCAGTTGAAAATGTTTACTCTGCGCCATTATATGTTGAAAACATGTAACTTGTTTTGATTTTATAGAATTCACAGTTAAGAAACCTTGCCTTATGTTGGAGGGAGATTATATGTTTATGGTTGTACATGAAATAGTTATATCATGTTAAATAAAATTATGATCCTGTTGCTTTCTTCATTTGAAAATTAAATATAATGTAAAGAGATATGCTTTGATGCAAGTTGACAAGGGGTGGACTTATAATGGCTAAGTTTTGTTGTCAACCTGACCTTTTTAATAATCTTGGGTGGGTATCTGATGTTTTCACAGGAAGACAGCCCAATTAGTAGGGGAGAATTTTTAAGAAAGTTCAGGGGAGCTAAAAATAAACTTTCTTTCCTGGGAGGGAAGTGCAGAAAAGAATTTCCAGAGACTCAGGAAGTCAACAATTCTAAAATAGGGTTACAAGACCCTGCCCTAAAGTTATAAAAAGAAGAAGAAATTACCTCCTGTACCCTTGCCTTTTTGTTGGTGTATACATGGTGTTGGTGATTGGTTTCTCTTTATGCTTGGACCAATGAAAGGGGGCCAGCCTCTTTCATCATTACGGAAGTTCGTCTGGATCTGTAGTTTCAATAAATCCTTTTCCTCTCATAATTGTGGTTGCTTTTTAGAGAATCAGCCGAGGGGCATGTGGCTGATTATAACAGGAGTGGTAGAGCTAGGTCATATGGTTGTTCTATTCTGCCAATATAAGGGCTTAATAGGTCTCAACAGTTCCATAGCCCATTTTCATTAGATTGTTTGATCTTTTCATTATTTAGTTTTATTGAGTTCTTTGTATATCCAGGATATTATTCCTCTTTCAGATAAGTTAATTACTTCTTTAAAGACTTAAGCCATAACAAATGTTCAGAAAGCAATATTAGGAGCAGGATTGAACTTTGGTATAATAATATGTCCATGGTTGTAGGAATCATGAGCAATCATAAAAGTACAGCAGTAAATTATTTTAACAATATCATAAACCTGTTGTTTTTGTAATTTAACATCATCTTAAAATATACCTATAAACAACAGAACACTTAATGACCATAAGCACCATAAAAATTATTGACCATAATTTAGTTACAAATAAAGACAGACAACATAAAGCAAAGAACACATGACATGACATGCTGGCCAGTGTTAGACATGGCGAAGAGCATAAACATGTTTATAAAGAGACATACATTTTCTTAAGATCTTATTTACACTTTAAATTGATAAGGGCTTACATTAATTTGATGAACCTCTGTTCTCATATTGGCAATATTGATAATGCATATTCCTTTAGTTACAAAGACTTCTGCAAAGACTAAATTTGTTATTAGTCCGTTTTAAAATCAAACTGTTTTAAAGACTGGGCAACAGATACTAGCAGATTGAATTTTAAATTGACGCATTTTTTTCTTTGTCTCTGGGAAGACTCTAACATGTGGGAGAGGCCTGCATGCACTCCAGGAAGGCAAGGAGTTGATGAGAAGGTCCTATTAGTTTCACCTGGAGCCATAACGAACAATCTATAGGGTCACTATTCATGACCAGTCATTTACTGGAAAGAACAGAGCCCCCATCTTTGCATGTAGATCACAAGCAGATTTCCCTGGGAAAACAGGTTATTTTACAGCAAGTCATATTTGAAATCTGGAAGGTAGAATTCAAGAAGCACAAGCCAGGCGTGGTGGCGCACACCTTTAATCCCAGCACTCTGGAGGCAGAGGTAGGAGGATCACTGTGAGTTCAAGGCCACCCTGAGACTACATAGTGAATTCCAGGTCAGCCTGGACTAGAGTGAGACCCTACCTCAAAAAAAAAAAAAAAAGAAGCACAAAAAAGGAAACCTGTAGAATCTGGAAAATGGGCTGGAGACCATTTTCAAAGGCAGTTTTAGAGCTGCACTTTGGACAAAAAACAGGTTAAGTGAACTTAACTGCAGTTGTTTCCCCAGAAGGAGGACCTGAGTAGGAGAGTAGAACTGACAGATAGGGAAGAGATCAGAGGCAGAATGCCTGAATATGGGTGACTAGTTGCTGTTCTAGTTTATGAAGTTATCAAGATCTTTAAAAAATTGGAAGTTAAATGTGCTATTTTCAGGCCAGTGGGAATCATTGTCCAATTTATATTGTGTCCAAACTGTATTATAATAAAAAATGAGGTGCTTGGACTTTATGTCTCCTTTTAGGGTAAGGGTCTGTGGCAGATCCAAGGAGAAATGTGGTAGGCTTTAAGCTTTGGAAATGAATCAGGAAAAGAGCTATGGGGTACTGGAACCTGCTTGGAGGGACATGGTCCAAGCCACCCGATTCACCAGAGAATGGAGCTAGTAAAGAAAACCAAAAAGGCAGGACAGAGTGGGGGGGGGGGGTAGTGGAGTCCAAGAAAGCCGTTAGTTTTCGGGTTTCACAATGGAGAACCAAAACAGGCAGCTTCTGGTATATAAGACTTAAGATTGGCTATGAAGCAGTCCATCAGGAAGGCCAGTGGAGTTCTGGACATTTGGGAACCCATAGGGGGTTATGAGAGAGACAGAAAGAGAGAGAAAGAAAGAGAGAGAATATAGGCATGCCAGGGACTCCTGCCATTGCAGGCCCACTTTGTGCATCTGGACCCACATGGATACTAGGGAATCAAATCTGCACCATCAGACTTTCCAAGCAAGCACTTTTAAATGCTGAGTTATGTCTCAAACCATTAGATTTTTTTTATTCTGGGGAGACTTAATGTCGTAGTCAGCCACACGCCGCTGGGATGAATCTCCAAACCACGCACAATTTGGGGAGGAAAATTTATTGAACAGATCCAGGGGAAGAAGTTAAGGGGGAAAAGGCTGGCCCCTTTTCACAGATCTAAGCAGAGACAGACAGAAGCCCAGCACCAGTACCACAAGCAAGCACACTGTAACACACTGTAACACACTGATTCACAAAATGCAGAATCCAGGTCAGGGTTCCGGCTCTTCTTTTGCATATCTATCCTTAGTATTTTACATCCAAATTAGAAAGGGTCAGTCCCCAGGAGGCTAGGCCAAAGTGGACTAGCCAGAAGCCTGGAGACAATAATTTTAATAAATCCTTAATTCTTTTGGGGGACATTATTTAAACTACCACACTTAATAACTGCTCTAGTCTCACTGCTCACTATAGGATTGTTTAGTTATATTTTCTGGCTTTAATTGTGGTAGCTCACATGAATTTAGAAATATATCCATTTCATGTAGGCTTCCCAGCTTTTTTACATAGATTTTCAGACTGTTCCCTTAAGATCTTCTAAATGTTATTGGAGTCTGTTGTAACAACTCATTTTTCATCTCTATTTTTCATTATTCGAGTCCTCTCTTTCTTTTGGTTAGTTGGGCTAAGGGGTTGCCAATCTTAAGTTTTTCACCAAATCAATTATTTGAAACTTTATATTGTTTTTTTGTCTCTATTTCATTAATTTCTGCAGTAATTTTCATGATTTCTTGCCATCTACTGGGTTTAGGATTGGTTCCCTGTTGTTCTTTTAGCCCCTCAATGTGTATCATTGCTTTTTTTATTAGAAATCTTTCTGAATTTTCTTTTTTGCCCCTGAATTTTCAAAGTTTATTCAATACAAAAGTAATGTGTTGTAAAATGTGAGTTACATACTAAAAACAATTAACAGGAATTCTCTAGACTTTTGAACATACTGATCTTTATTTTGAATGTATTTTTGTCTTAGCCTAACTTATTATATTTAACATAATAATTTCTAGTTTCATTAATATTCCTAAAATATCATGTTTAATTATTTAAAACAATGAAATTCCATTGTCTATATATACCACCTTTTGCTATTCCTTCACTTGTTGATGGACATCTAGGGTGATTCCATTTCGTGAAGACTGCAGCAGTAATCACTGATGCCCAAGTATTTCTGTGGTATGCTGAGAATCCTTTGCATATATATGTAGAAGTACTATGACTAGGTCATGTAATATTTCATATATATAAATATATATACAGTCCATAATGAATTACATTATTTAGTGAGCAAACAATGAGTTGTTATCCCCAATTCCCCAATGCCCCCCTCCCCATTCCCAACCAGCTGGATATCCTCCTCCGTGGGCTGTCTGGATCAGTCCTTGTGGAGGGACGATGGATAGACTAGTACTCAGCATGGTCCTCCTGGCCCAAGTGTGTTGTTACTGAGGGGTGCCATGCCTCTGCATAGTCTCCCCCACCACAGCTCTCACAATCTTTCCGCCCCCTCTTCCGCTCAGTTCCCTGAGTCGTGGTGGGTGAGTATTCAGGACGCTTTAATGTTGTGAGCTTAGGGGTCTTTGTGTCGAAAATTGTTGGTTTCTGTCAACCTGGCTTAAACTGTGTTGATTGAAAGGCTGTGGCTGTGGGTCCCTTTTTCTTTTTCTTTTTTTTTTGTTTGATTACAAGAATTTTTATGATATTTCTTCTAATTATTTTTTTTCTTTATTGTTCATAATGAGTTACATTGTTTAGTGGGCCAACCATGAGTTGTTATTCCCAATTTCCTGTTGCCCCCCTTCCTCATCCCAAGTCAGCTGGATATCCTCCTCCTTGGGCCATCTGTATCAGTCTTTGTGGTAGGGGACCATGGATAGCTCATTCTTCAGCCGGGCTCTCATGTCCCAAGTGTGTTGTTACTGAGGGTTGCCAAGTCTCTGATATTCTCCCCCACCACAGCTCTCACAATCTTCTGGCACCCTCTTCTGCTCAGTTCCCTGAATTGCGGTGGGTGAGTATGCTATGGTGTTTTGAGCTTAGGGGTTTTTGTGTCGAGATTTGTTGGTTTCTGTCACACCGGCTTATCTTTTATTGATTGAATGGCTATGGCTGTGGGTCCCTTGTACATCCAATCATTCTCTGTGGGGTTCCATATGGCTCCTCCCCTGTATGACTGTGGTGGCTCATCTCATGCCAGGATCTCAGTTTTCTGCCTGAAATTGGTTGGTAGGGTTATATGGGCCACAGCTCCCTCGCTGTATCCTGAAAAATACAAACACAATCACCATCAGAGAATGAGGTCAGTATCAGTTAACAAATATACAACAATCAGGATTACCTAGCTTCTATTTTCAAAAGCCTCCCCGGCAGTCACTCGCATAGTGCATCTTTTCTTGGGAGCCCAAGAGTATGGGATCCATTGCATATTCCCCGAATCCCCGGTTCCAATCAAGGGTTCCCCCTAACTGAGTGGAATATTTGGCCGAATTTAATAGCTGTTGTCTCCCTCAAGCCCATGTTTCTCCATTGCACGAGTGCTCCTTTCTTGGTATGCTGTTCTCTCCCAGTAGGAGGTGTAGTCAGCCTACTCATTGCCGCAGACTGTGTTTCATGCCAGTGGTCTCTGTTTACTCCAGCGTCATGGATCAGCTTGCCATGGCAGCTTGTGCAGTGCCTTCCAGCACTGCACTAAGTGGCATCTGGGGGCTGGTCACCATTCCGGACCTTGAATGGTCTCTCGATCGGTGGCATTCTGTGGTTTCTTCAGCAACAGGGTTTGGCCTCAGGCCTGGAAAGGGCACATAATAGCTTTGACAGAAATCTGTCTTTTTTTTGGAATCTCAGGGGTCACTTTGGTCAACAGCTCAGTGAGGGAAGGAACCGGTGGCTGGGACCAGGGGTTGTCAGACTGATCAATTACTCACAGTCTTAGAGTCTCTCCCCTACTACTCATTGCCTCTCTTGCCAGGCAATGCCCACTATTTGCACAATAGTTTTACAATATGCTCATGAGGATTTTATGTTTTTGAACCTAATTTGGTTTAGCCTCATGCTTAAGACATTCCCCTCTCCCTACCCTTACCACTCATTCATAACCTCTCACTTCTTTCTATTAGTCTGCATAGAGTTTATGGTTATCGTGCTTAAGGACCGCATATGAGGGAGAATATGCGATGTTCAATTCTCTGTTCTTTTGAGTGTTCGCTTAGTAAGATCTGCTCAAAGTCAGGTCATTTTTTCCTAAATTTCGATATGTCATTTTTTCTTTTAGCTGAGTAAAATTCCATCGTGTAAATATACCACAGTTTCGCTGTCCATTCCTCCATGGATGGGCATTTGGGTTGATTCCAATTCTTGGCTATTATGAATTGAGCTGCTATAAATATAGTTGTACAAATGTTTCTGCGTCTAGATGTGACAACTTGTGGATAGATGCTTGGTAGAGGGATAGCTGGGTCCATTGGTAGTTCTATAATCATTCTGTTCAGAAGTCTCCACAATGCTTTCCATAGTGGTTGAACAAGTTTGCAATCCCACCAGCAGTGAATGAGGGTTCCTTCTTCCCTGCATCCTTGCCAGCAACAATTGTTGTTGGTTTTCTTTATGATTGCCATTCTGACAGGAAAGGTGGTATCTCATGTGGTTTTGATTTGCATTTTACTGATGCTTAAGGATGCTGAACACTTTCTCGGGTGAGAAAAGGCCATTTGTGTTTCCTCCTCTGTGAATTCTCTGTTGAGATCAGTGCCCCATTTTTTGAGGGGGAAGTTTGCTTTTTTGTTATTAATTTTTTTTTTTGAGTTCTCTGTAGGTTCTAGAAATTAGGCCTCTGTCTGAGTTGTAGCTGCAAAACATCATCTCCCAGTTTGAAGGGGGTCTATTGACTCTGAGATTGGTGTTTTTGTCTGTACAGAAGATTTTGAGCCTGATCAGGTCCCATTGGTTAAGCGACTGTTGCACTTCCTGGGCTACTGGATATTTGCTCAGGAACTTATTCCCTACTCCTATCTCCTGTAGGGTTCCTCCTATTTTTTCTTCCAGGGTGTTAAGGGTTGTATGGTTAATATTGAGGTCTCTGATCCATTTGGAGTTGATATTTGTGCATGGAGAAAGGAGTGGGTATATTTTTATTTTTTACATGTGTTTATCCAATTTGTCCAGCACCATTTGTTGAAGTTTCTATCTTTAGCCCAGCATGCATTGTTGGCACCCTTGTCGAAGACTAAGTTGCTGAAATTACTTGCCTTAAAGGCTGGGTCTTCAATTCTATCCACTGGTCAGACTGTCTGTGTTTCTGCCAATACCATGCTGTTTTAGTTACTATGGCTTTGTAGTATGTTTTAAAGTCAGGTATGGTGATACTTCCTGTGTAATTTTTTTTTTTTGCTCAGAATAGTTTTGGCTCTTTGAGGTCTCTTACCCTTCCCAATAAATTTTGAGTTTATATTTTCTATGCCTGTGAAGAAGGAGGTTGGGATTTTTATTGGCATTGCCAATCTGTAGATTGCTTTTGGCAGGATTGAAATTTTAACTATATTGAGTCTCTCTATCCATGAACATGGAATGTCTTTCCATCTTGTCACATCCTCCTCTATTTCCCTCTTGAGTCTTTCAATATTTTCCTTATATAAATCTTTCACTTCCTTGGTTAGCGATATTCCAAGGTATTTAATTTTCTTTTAGGTTATAGAGAATGGGACAGTTTCTCTGATATCTTTTTCCGAATGTTTGTCTTCTATATATAGAAAGGCTACTGATTTTTATTTGTTATTTTTGTATCCTGCCACTCTGCTGAAGTCATTGATCACCTTCAGGAGTTTACTGATACTATTCGTTGGGTCTGATATATATATATATATATATATATATATATATATATATATATATATATATATATATATATATATATATATATATATATATGATCATGTCATTTGCAAAGAGGGATAGTTTGACTTCTTCCTCTCCGATTTGTATTCTTTTTATGCTGTTCTCTTGTCTTATTGCTTGGGCTATAACTTCGAGCACTATGTTAAAGAGCAGTGGTGAGAGTGGGCACCCCTGTCTTGTTCCTGAGTTAAGAGGGAACTCCACGAGTCATTCCCCATTGAGGATGATTTGTGCTTTAGAAGATCTGTATATTGACTTTATCATGTTGAGGTATAGGCTGTCTATGCCTATTCTTTCCAAGGTTTTGAACATGAAGTGATATTGAATTGTGTCAAAAGCCCTCTCAGCATCGATTGAGATGACCATGGGTTTTTTTGCGATTGAGTTTGTTAATGTGGTGAATTATATTTATCAACTTTCATATGTTGAACCATCCCTACATCCCTGGGATGAAGCCGACTTGGTCAGGGTGAATTACAGTCTTGATGTGGGTTTGTATTCGGTTTGCTAGGATTTTGTTTAGGATTTTTGCATCCAAGTTCATCAGGGATATGGGTCTGTAGTTTTCTTTTCTTGTTACATCCTTGCCTGGTTTGGGAATTAGGGCGATGGTAGCTTCATAAAAGGAGTTTGGGAGC
>PVHP010041077.1:0-15580 GCA_004024765.1 Zapus hudsonius | reverse complement strand
TCTCTCTCTCTCTCTCTCTCTCTCTCTCTTGAAAATGAATAAATAAAATATATTTTTTTTAAAAAAGAGTTGTCAAAAGCAGAAATAGAGGGCTGGAGAGATAGCTAAGTGGTTAAGGCACTTGCCTTCAGTGCCTAAGGCCCTGGGTTCAATTCCCCAGGACCCACACAAGCCAGACCCACAAGGTGGTGGCCCTGGTGCTCTCTCTCTGTCTCTCTCTGTCTTTCTCTCTGTATCTCTCTGCTTGAAAATGAATAAGATTTTTTTTAAAAAGCAGAAATATAAATGGCCTATAAACATCTAAAAACATGTTCTACCTCCTTAGCAGTGAGTAGAGTGAGACCCTACCTCGAAAAACAAACAAAAAAGGGGGGAAGGGATGATGGAGGGTGGATTTGAGAGGGGGAAAGTGGAGATTAGAGGGAATTATCATGGTTTATTATCTATAATTATGGAAGCTGTTAATAAAAAGTTTTTTTTGAAAAGGAATATGACTGAAAGCCCTTTTACTTTATATATTAACCTGGGTTTTTCTTTGAGATGGGGTTGTTGTATAGCCTAGACTGGCTTCAAACTCATGGCAATCCTTTTGTCTCAGCCCCCTAAATTCTGGGATTAGGTGTGTCAAGATGCCTAGTTTCTGACCTAGCTTAAAAAAATGTTTTTTGAGGATGATTGCCAGGAGTTTGAGGCCACCCTGAGACTAATGGTGAATTTCCAGGTCAGCCTGGGCTAGAGTGAGAGACTCTACCTCATAAAACTAAAAAAATTACATATATGTATCTGAAGTTATAATTTTGTCTTTTTGCTTGCAGAGAAACCATTGGCCTTATAATTATTATTTTTTTAGCTATTATTCAATGATGATACTTACCAGCCAGGGAACAGTAAGTATCGAGATCGCAGCATCTGTGGACCTGAAAAACTATTTTCTGAGAGAATCAGCTCAATGTCTTCATTCCTTTAAAAAATACAGAAAATACCCGTTAATCAAGATTGCCAGTCTTTCTTTTTATTTAAAAAAAATTAGGGGGGGGGGCTAGAGAGATTGCTCAGTGGTTAAGGGGCTTGCCTGCAAAGCCCAACTACCTGGGTTTGATTCCCAGTGCCCATGTAAATCCAAATGCACAGTGGCACATGCATATGGAGTTTGTTTCCAGAGGCTGGAGGCCTGTTCTCTGTCTCTCTGCTCTGTAGCTCTCTCTGCTTGTAAATTAAAACATAAAAAAAAATTTTTTAGCTGGGCGTGGTGGTGCACGCCTTTAATCCCAGCACTTGGGAGGCAGAGGTAGGAGGATTGCCGTGAGTTCAAGGCCACCCTGAGACTACAGAGTGAATTCCAGGTCAGCCTGGACTAGAGCGAGACCCTACCTCGAAAAACAAAACAAACAAAAAAATTTGTAGTTGGGTATTTAGCTCAGTGAATAAGTGCTTGCCTAGCCAGTACAAGGCCTGGGTTCAGAACTCAGCACCAACAAATTTTTTATTTATTATTTATTTACAGAGAGAGAGAGAGAGAGAGAGAGAATATGGGTGTACCAGGACCTCTTGCCATTGCAAATGAACTGCAGACACATGTGTTACCCTGTGAGTCTGGCTTCCCCAGCCCCAAGACTGTTACTGAACTTGCATATTCTGCTTCTTCCCTGTATCCTTTAAAATTATTTTATTTATTTGCAAGCAGAGAGATAGAGACAGACACGGGGGGCATGGAAGTATGGGCATGCCAGGGCCTCTAGCCACTGCAAATTCCAGATCCATACACTGCTTTGTGCATCTGGCTTTACCAGGGTACTGGGTCATTAGGCTTTGCAGGCAAGGACCTTAATCGCTGAGCCTTCTCTCCAGTCCCCATACCTTTTAAATAATGTTTATCTAAAGAAGAACGAAAAAAAAGAAAAAATGTTTATCTGAGAGAGAGAAAGAGGCAGACAGAGAGCATGAGTATGGGTACACTAGGCTTCCTGCCACTGTAAATGAACTCTAGATGTATGTGCTACTTGGTGCATCTGGCTTTACATGTGTGCTGGGGAATTGAACCCAGGCCATCAGGCTTTGAAAGCAAGTACACTTAACTGCTGAGTCATCTCTCTAGCCCCCTACACCCTTTTTATATACAGGTACACATGCATGCATTTTTTTCTTTTTTCTTTTTTTTTTTGGTTTTTCGAAGCAGGGTCTCGCTCTAGTCCAGGCTGACCTGGAATTCACTATGCAGTCTCAGGGTGGCCTTGAATTCACTGCGATCCTCCTACCTCTGCCTCCCGAGTGCTGGGATTAAAGGCATGCGCCACCACGCCTGGCTGCATGCATTTTTTTCTGTTAAAGAAAATAGAAATAAGCTGAATTGTGACAATTCAGTCTTCATCTCCTCAGAATAAAGACACTCTCTAACAGAACACTGTGATCAGCACTAGCATTACCTAGGAGCTTATTAGAAAATCTCAGGTCTAGTGAATCAGAAACCTTTTTTTTTTTTTTGGTTTTTCGAGGTAGAGTCTTCACTCTATCCCAGGCTGACCTGGAATTCACTATGTAGTCTCAGGGTGGCCTTGAACTCATGGCGATCCAGTGCTGGGACTAAAGGCATGTGCCACCACACTTGGCTCTTTTTACTTATTGACTTTGTTTTATTGATATATTTTATTTTTTGAGGTAGGGTCTTGCTCTAGCCCAGGCTGACCTGGAATTCACTATGTCAGGGACTGGGGAATCCACCATGGGCCAGTAGGCTTTGTAAGCAAGTGCCTTTAACCAATAAGTCATCATCTTCCCAGCCTTGTCAACCTTTCCTGAGACAGGACTTTCATTGGTCTGGAGCTCACCAAGTAGGCTCCAATGGTTGGACAGAGAGCCTTAAGTGCCTGTCTCCACTTACCCATTACAGGTATTAGAAACACACACCACCATTTCTGGATGTTTATTGAGTCCTGGGGATTGAACTCAGGCCCTCATTTAAAAAAAAATTCTTGTTTGCAAGCAGAGACACAGACAGACAGAGGGAGAAAAGAGAGTCACAGAGAAAGGGAATGGATAGGCCAGGGCCTCCAGACTCTGCAAACGAATTCTAGATGCAAACACTACTTTGTGTCTTTGACTTTGAGTGGGTACTGGGGAATCGAATCTGGGTCCTTAGGCTTTGCAGGCAAGTAAGCGCCTTAATTGCTGAGCCATCTTTCCAGTCCAGGTCCTCACCTTGTGAGGCAAGCACTTTACTGACTTAGCTATCTCCTCAGCCCCCTGGCATTTGACCTTGAACTAACCTGACCTTGAACTCACTCTGTAGCCAAGGCAAGCCTTAAACTTGTGATCCTCTTGTATCAGTCTCTGCCACCACGCCTGGCCAGCATTGATATTTTTAAAGAAGCCATGCTAGTTGCCATGTGTCCCACAACCTGGATTTACCTAATTATTTTTTCATGATTAGGTTTCAGTTAAACATTTTTGGTGATTTAATACTCAGGTAATGTTTTGCCTACTAGCATGCAGCAAGAAGGCACATGACATCAGAATGTGCCATTACTGCTTTTGCCAAGTTTAATTATTAGTGTCATTGGGCGCAAGAATGTAAAGGGACTTTTCCCTCTTTGTAGTAACAGGTAGTCTGCAGTACAGCAGTTTGTACTGTGAACTAGTGGATAACTTTTTCCTCTATAATCTTCCACCCACTGCTTCTAGCATCTGTTGCAGTCAGCTTTCTTTCTAGTTGCTGCGCAGAAAGAACCCAAACAAAAGTGGCTTGTGGAGGAATGGGTTTATTTGGCTTATGGACTCGAGGGGAGACTCCATCCTGGCAGGGAAAATGATGGCATGAGCAGAGGGGTGGACATCACCTCTGCCACAACACTGGAAACAGCGGCAGGAAGGTGTGCCAAACACTGGCAAGGGGGAGCTGGCTTATAACCCCCAAAAGCCCGCCCCCAACAACACAGCTCCATCAAGTTTGTAAAATCTAAACTGCCATCAGCTGAGGATCGATTACCCAGGACACATTCATTTGTTTGTGGGGGACACCTGGATCAAGCCATGACAGCATCTATTATCTTTCCCTAAATCAAATGGTAGATCAAAGGTTACCATATGGTGATTTTTGCCAGTCAGGGTGATAAACGTTTATAATCTCAGCACGGGGAGGTGGAGGCAGAAGAATCAGGAGTTCAAGGCCAGCCTAGGCTACATAGTGAGAATTTGAGACTAGTCTGGGCTACATGATTCCTATGTCAACACAAAACAAAGACAAGACAAATGCTATGGAGTTGGCTTAGTGGGTAGATGTGCTTCCTGTGCAAGTATAAGACCTGACTTTGGATCTCCAAAACCCATGCAAATCCAGATGCAGTAGTGAGCATCTATGATCCTAACTCTCTTACAACAAGATGGAAGCCAAACAGGAGAATCCCAGAAACTCAAGGCTCAGCTAGCCTGGCAACAGATACTCTGCCTCAAATAAGGTAGAAGGTAAAAACTGACACTCAAAGAGTCCTCTGAACACCACATGTGTGCTGTGGCACACTTGGGCCTGCACCCGAACACACGAACACACACACACACACACACCACCCTCAGAAAACAAACAGGGGACAGTAATCTATCTTCCTCTCCTGTCTTTTCCTCCCTACTTTTTTTTTGGTTTTTCAAGGTAGTCCAGGCTGACCTGGAATTCACTATGTAGTCTCAGGGTAGCCTTGAACTCATGGAGATCCTCCTACCTCTGCCTCCTGAGCACTGGGATTAAAGGCGTGCACCACCACACCTGGCCACTTTTTTTTTCTTTCTTTCATTTTTCCGATTTTCCCCTCCCTCCCCTTTCTCTTCCCTTTTCTCCCTTTCTCTTTTCTCCTCCCCTCTTTTTCCCTTCCTTTTCTTTTTCCTCTTCTCTTTTTCCTTTAGGCATGGGATGAAACCCAGAGCTTCATAGATATGGTTCAATCACTGAACCATATCCCTAGCTCTTATTAATTATTATGAATTAATTATTGTTTTTTTTTTTTTTTTTGTTTTTCGAGGTAGGGTCTCACTCTAGCCCAGGCTGACCTGGAATTCACTATGTAGTCTTAGGGTGGCCTTGAACTCATGGCAATCCTCCTACCTCTACCTCCCAAGTGCTAGGATTAAAGGCATGTGCCACCACGCCTGGCCATGAATTAATTATTAATTGGATCTTTTATAAAGAACTGGAGAAAACCAGGCGTGGTGGCGCACTCCTTTAATCCCAGCACTCAGGAGGCAGAGGTAGGAGGATTGCCGTTGAGTTCAAGGCCACCCTGAGACTCCAGAGTGAATTCCAGGTCAGCCTGGACTAGAGCGAGACCCTACCTCGAAAAAACAAAAAAACAAAACAAAAAAAAAAAAAGGGCTGGAGAGATGGCTTAGCGCTTGCGAGTTTGTTTGCAGTGACAGGAGGCACTGGAGCATCCATACTCTCTCGATGCTTCTTTTTGTGTTTTTTCTTTCAAATAAATAAATATTAAAAAGAGAAAGATTTGTCTGTTCCCCCAGTTTTTCTATGTCATGAAAAACAAAAACAAAAACAAAAACAAAAGAAGGAAATAGGAGAGTTTATGAAGAGCTCCTGCCCATGGAAGGCAGAAGGCTAAAGCCCACCTAGAGATGCAAATTAGGTACATTTATACCATCTGAATAGAGCCCGAGCTAACCAGCCTTGATACCAAGTTTTGGGTCTAGGCTAACCAACCAGAATACCAGATTCCACTAATTTTTGAGTACTTCCTTCCTCTACTGGCATAAAATGAACCAAGCTCACCTTGCTGTTTCCTGCGCCAAGCAATCACCTAATTTTCTGAGGAGCCCTGATACCTGCTTATTACTTTGAGAAGCACTATTTTAGTTTTTTATTTTATTTTTGGTTTTTTGAGGTAGGGTCTCACTCTAGTCCAGGCTGACCTGGAATTCACTATGTAGTCTCAGGGTGGCCTTGAACTCACGGTGATCCTCCTACCTCTGCCTCCCGAGTGCTGGGATTAAAGGCGTGTGCCACCATGCCCGGCTTTCTTTTTTATTTTATTATTTTTATTTTAGTTTTTTTAATTTGTTTGTTTTAAAAATTTTTATTTATCTATTTGCAAGCAGACAGGGATGAGAAACACACACACACACACACACAGAGAGAGAGAGAAAGAGAGAGAGAGAGAGAGAAATGGGCAAATGGGCACATCAGACCCTCCAGCCACTGCAAAGTAAGTCCAGATACATACGCCACTTTGTGCATCTGGCTTTATGTGGGTACTGGGAAATCAAACCTGGGTTGCTAGGTCTTCTAGGCAAGCCATCTCCATAGCCCATATGTGTATGTGAGTGTGTGTGTGTGTGTTTCTTGGTTTTTCGAGGTAGGGTCTCACTCTAGCCCAGGCATGGAATTCACTATGTAGTCTCAGGGTGGCCTTGAACTCATGGTGATCCTCCTACCTCTGCCTCCTGAGTGCTGGGATTAAAGGTGTGCACCACCACGCTCGGTTTGTGTTTGTTTTTTGAGGTAGGGTCTCACTCTAACTCAAGCTGACCTGGAATTCACTATGTAGTCTCAGGCTGGTCTTGAACTCACAGCAATTCTACATCTGCCTCCCAAGTATAGGGTCTCATTCTGTATCCCAGGCTGGCCTCAAACTCAAGGTAATCCTCTGGTCTCAGCCTCCTGAGTGCTGGGATTACAGGTATACAACATAATGCTCGGCTCTTGGTTTGTACTTTTTTTTTCTTAAAGTTTTAGTTTTTTTTAAAATTAATAATTATTTTTAATATATTTTTATTTATTTGCAAGGAGAGGGAGGAGACAGAGAGAAGAGAGACAAAGATAAAGACTGGGCCCGCCAGGGCCTCCAGCTGCTGCAAACAAATTCCAGATGTATGCACCACTTTGTGCATCTGGCTTTATGTGGGTACTGGGGAATCAAACCAGGGTCCTTAGGCTTTGTAGGCAACCACCTTAACTGCTGAGCCATCTCTCTAGCCCTGTACTTAAACAAACAAACAAACAAACACTTTATTTATTTATTTATGAGAAGAGTGAAAGAGGCAGATAGAGAGAACGGACACACCAGGGCCTTTAGCCACTACAAATAAACTCCAGATACATGTGTCACCTTGTATATCTGGCTTTATGTGGGCACTGGGGAATTGAACCTGGGTCCTTAGGCTTTGTAGACAAGTGTCTTAACTGCTGAGCCATCTTTCTAGCCCATGTTTGTAATTAATTTTCTTTAAGTTTTTCAAGGTAGGTTCTTACTCTAGCCCAGGCTGACCTGGAATTTACTATGTAGTCTCAGGTTGGCCTCAAACTCGTAGTGATCCTCCTACCTCAGCCTCCAGAGTGCTGGGATTAAAGGTGTGTACCACCATGCTCAGCCTGTAATGAACTTTTAAAAACTTTTTGGGGGCTGGAGAGATGGTTCGGCATTTAAAGTCACTGCTTCGATTCCCCAGTACCCATGTAAAGCCAGACTCACAGGGTGGTACATGTGTCTGGAGCTCATATGCAGTGGCAGGAGGCCCTGTTGCACCCACACTTACTCTCTCTGTGTACCTCTTTCTCTCTGTTTATCTCTCTCCCTCAAATGAATCAATTAAATATTTTTCTTTTCTTTTTGGTTTTTTGAGGTAGGGTCTCACTCTAGCCCAGGCTGACCTGATGGAGCATAGCTTTGATCCCAGCACTTAAGAGGCAGAGATAGGAGGACTGCTGTGAGTTCAAGACTAGCCTGGAGCTACAGAGTGAGTTCTAAGTCAGCCTGGGTTAGAGCTAGACCCTACCTTGAAACAACAACAACAGCAAGCAAAAACCAACCTCTGGGGCTGAAGAGATAGTTCAGTTGGTAAAGTGCTTGCTGTACAAACATAGGACCTGAGTTTGATCCCCAGACACACATTAACAAAGCCTGGCATGGTGGCAAGACTTTATCATCTCAACATTGGGGAGGTACAGACAGGCAGATAGATCCCTGGGGGGTTCTCTGGCCAGCCAGTGCAGTTTACTTGGTGAGTTACAGTCTAGTGAGAGAGCCTGTCTCAAATGAAAAAAGGTGAACATAGCACCTGAGCAATGACACCTGAGGCTGTTCTCTGACCTTTACACATATGTGTCTACACATGCTCTCACATACATACACTTATACACATATGAATACCCTCCCAAACATGAACAAGAACACATATACAAACCAACATCTGTAAATGCTCAGGTCTTAGACACAGTGGAAAGGTCCTCTGGGCCATACCACCCTGAACGCACCCAATCTCATCACAGAAAGCGGGACAGGGAGAGTCATGTAGAGGGAGACTGACAGTTTACCTTGTAACAATACCATTTTCTGCAAGAATGAAGGCTGCAGTAGGATTGGCAGCCCTGATGAGGTTCTGTAGCTGAACAAGGAGTGGGTGCCTCTGCTCCTTAGTGTGACTGGTGAACACCACATTGTTCACCAAGCCTGGGGAATAAAACCAAGAACATGTCAGCCTTCAGAGCCCTGATTGAGCTGTGGCCCTTGTACCTTCGCTTGCCGACTTCCCTGGTATAACCATTCCTACCCTTTACTACTACTACTACTACTTCTTCTTCTTCTTTTTTTTTTTTTTTTCCGATGTAGGGTCTCTCTCTAGCCCAGGCTGACCTGGAATTCACTATGTAGTCTCCGGGTGGCCTTGAACTCAAGGTGATCCTCCTACCTCTGCCTCCTGTGCTGGAGGTGTGTGCCACCACGCCCGGCTACCCTATACTTCTTAATTACCTATTTTCTCTTATTCCCTTCCCCTTTCTCTTTTCCTTTTGCTTTTCTTTCTCCTCCTCTCCCTCCTGCCTTTCCTTTTTGGGAGGGATTCTTCTTCTTCTTCTTTTTTTTTTTTGGAGGAAGGGGCTCAACCTAGCCCAGGCTGATCTGGAACTCACTCTGTAGCTCCAGGCTGGCCTTGAAATCATGGTGATCCTCCTGATCTCAGCCTCCTGAGTACTGGGACCAACCCACGTAGCCTCTTCCTTTTTTGACTTAGAGGCTCATACTTAAGACTACACTGGTCTAGAACTTGTAGCAGTCCTCCCACCTCTGCTTCCACAGTGCTGTGATTAAAGGCATACACCACCACTTTTTGTTTCCAGAGACATGGTCTCACTCTACAGCCATGACTGGCCTTGAAGCAAAGTTGCTGTGCCAACCTCCGAACTGGAATTATAATCGTAGACTATGATGCTCAACTTTATATACATATTTCTGAGCAGAGAGAGAGAATGAATATGGGCATACAAAGGCCTCTTGCCACTATAAACAATTCCCTGCAGTGCCACATTGTGCATTTAGCTTTAATGGGTATTGGGGAACTGAACCCAGGCCTTGTAAGCAAGTGCCTTTAACCACAAAGTCATCTCACCAGCCCCCAAATTTGTTTCTTTTTCCTTTTGTTTTTTTCAAGATAGCGTCTTGTTCTAGTTCAGGCTTACTTGGAATTCACTATGCAGTCTCAGGGTGGCCTTGAACTGAAAGCATTCTACCTCTGCCTCCTGTGTGCTGGGATTAAGTCGTGCGCCACCACGCCAGGCTCCAACATTGTTTCTCAATACAACTTTCTGGCTGTTATCTAGAGTTCTCTTTTTTCCAAGGTAGGGTCTCACTCTAGTCCAGGCTGATCTGGAACTCACTCACTCTAAGCCCCAAGCTGTTCTTGTACTCACTGAGATCTTCCTATCTCAGCTTCCCAAGTACTGGCGTCAAAGGTGTGCTGCACCATACCTGGCTTGTCTGGAATTTTTTTTTTTTTTCGAGGTAGGGTCTCTTTCTAGTCCAGGCTGACCTGGAATTCACTATGTAGTCTCAGGGTGGTCTTGAACTCACGGCAATCCTCCTACCTCTGCCTCCCGAGTGCTGGGATTAAAGGCGTGAGCCACCATGCCCGGCTTGGAGTTTTTTTTTTAATTACTTATTTGCAAGTGTGTGTGTGTGTGTACACAAACATGAATGCTTGTTTGGGAATGGAACTTGGGCTAGCAAGCTTCCAAGTAAGCACCTTTAGCCACTGAGCCATCTCCTCAGCCCTTGGCACGAGTTCAGCCCATAGGAAGCACTAACCATGTATATCAGGCTGGTCATTATACTCATCAAAGAATAATTCCAATATTAGTGCTAACAGAAATAGCATACAGTGATGTGGGAAGTAAGGGGAGCCAAGGTCAGGGGTGGTGGTGCAAACCTTTGATTCCAACAGGAGGACTGCCTGAAGTTCTAGGCCAGCCTGGGGTAGAGTGAAACCTTAACCTCAAAATACAACACCACCACCACCACCAAAAGTAAGGGGAGCCATGTAGGGAGAAGTTAAATAGTGGGCCACACTTATGTCACTCTCAAACTTTTGGTGAAAATGTAAAATTCACACATCATGGAGAATCTGGAATTCGGAAATGTTATCATGGGGTGAGAGATAGATCAGTGGTTAAGGTGCTTGCCTGCAAAGCCTAATGACCTGGGTTTGATTCTCTAGTATTTATGCGAAGCCAGATGCACAAAGTGGTGCATGCATCGGGAGTCTGTTTGCAGTGGCTGGAGGCCCTGTAACACCCATTCTGTATGTCTGTCTCTCTTCTCTCTCTGCCTGCAAATAAATAAAATAATAAAAAATAAATGTTATCATATCTTACCAGACCAACATAATTATAATACTTTGAGACACTAAAAAAAAAAAAAAGATATCCTGATTGGCAAGTCCTATACACCTGGGCTTTGGAAGCACCTGAGTCAGCTTCCCTTTCTACATACTATCTTCACCTAAGGAGGTCTGCAAATGGCCAGCAGCTTTCCATCTACCCCCACCTGCTGCTAGTGAAGAGTCACTCTGCACTGCTCAGTATCTACTTTCAGGCTGTGTTTTTTTTTTTTTTGGGGGGGGGTTTGGTTTTTCAAGGTAGGGTCTCGCTCTAGCCCAGGCCTGACCTGGAATTCACTCTGTAGTCTTAGGGTGGCCTCGAACTCATGGTGATCCTCCTACCTCTGCCTGCCAAGTGCTGGGATTAAAGGCATGCACCACCATGCCCGGCCTAGGCTGGGTTTTTTTAAATGCTTCTACCACACTGAAAACCTCTATCCTCCAGATCTCTGTGTGACACCTAGTTGTGCTGGTTATATGTAACTAAGGAAATTCAAATGGAGAAAATCTCAGATTTATGTACTGACAAATGTCTTGTGTAGCCCAGATTGGCCACAACCTTACCATATAGCTGAGGGTGACCTTTGATGACCCTCTTTCCCACTTCCCAAGTGCTGGAATTATAGGTTTACAACACCATGCTCAGCCTGCTTCCTCTTCTTTTTTTTTTTGAGGTAGGGTCTTGCTCTAGTCCAGGCTGACCTGGAATTCACTATGTAGTCTCAGGGTGGCCTTGAACTCACGGCAATCCTCCTACCTCTGCCTCCTGAGTGCTGGGATTAAAGACGTGCGCCACCACACCTGGTTTCTTCATTTTTTTTGAATATTTACTTATTTGCAAGCAGAAAGAGAGATAGAGAGAAGAGAGGCAGACAGACAGAATGGGTGCACCAGGGCCTCCAGCTGCTGCAAACGAACCACTTTGTGCATCTGGCTTTATGTGGGTACTGGGGAATCAAACCTGCGTCATTAGGCTTTGTAGGCAAGTGCCTTAATGGCTGAGCCATCTCTCCAGCCCAAACTTTTTGTTTGTTTTTGGTTTTTCAAATTAGTCTTGCTCTAGCCCAGGCTGATCTGGAATTCACTATGTAGTCTCAGGGTAGCTTCCTACCTCAGCCTCCTGAGTGCTGACATTAAAGGTGTGTGCCACCATGCCTGGCTCTGCTTCCTCTTTATTAAAAAGGCATGCACACAGTCTTTCTGTCTAGAAGCTTTCACATTAAGGACCTTCCTCAGTCAGTGCCAGGGAAACCTCCCAATGAAGGGGATACTGGTGGTGCCTGTATTCCCATTCTCACTTCAGGAAGGTCACTATAGAAGCTTTAGAGCATCAAGGTCAGCCTAGAGAGCCTGATGCCTTGCATAGCTACAGGAAGTGATCAGAGCCTCTGGAAACTGAGTAAAGCAGGGTCAATGTGGCACCATGGGCAACCAGTAAGATCCTGGAAGTCTCGCAGTCTGGGAGGGAAGGCATGGAGACATGGAAAGCAGAGCCTGCAAGGAGCCTATGATATTTACAGGCCAGGAGATAAGGACAATACAGTAGATCTTATAGTGAGGAACCAACAAAGGCTAATGGAGATCAATAGAGGTTTGGAGACTCTGCCATCTCCTGGGTCAAAAGAAAGATGTGAGACTTGTACAAATGACTGCCTGAGCAATATGTGCCAGGGTTACAGGGCATAGGCCTGACCTACCTCTTTTTTCCACTGGGATATAGGGCTCTGACAAATGTACCCCATCTAGAGCCCTGCCTACCTAGTGGGGATGGGATTCTAGGTCAGGAACTGGGCATAGAAAGGGGATTTTGCTTCACAGGGAAGTAAGCAAAAGGATTATCTCCAACATTCTTTAGTCCAGCTATGTAAACTGTCATCTGCCAAGAGGAAATGCCATCTGTGAGGCAGGCACAACAGTCATCTGGCACACAGGGTGAACAGGTCACTATGAACAGTTTTACCTTGACTGGGCTAAAAACTTATGGTTTTTGTTTGCTGGTTTGTTTTGGAGGTAGGGTCTCACTCTAGCCAAGACTGAGTTGAAACTCACTCTGTAGCTCAGGTTGGTCTTTTTTTTTTTTTTTTCCGAGGTAGGGTCTGCCTCTAGTCCAGGCTGACCTGGAATTCACTATGTAGTCTCAGGGTGGCCTCGAACTCACGGCAATCCTCCTACCTCTGCCTCCCGAGTGCTGGGATTAAAGGCGTGCGCCACCACGCCCGGCTTCAGGTTGGTCTTGAACTCACATTGATCCTCCTACCTCACCCTCCCTGGGATTACAGGCTTGAGCCACTTCATCTGGTTGGGTTCTTTCTGTCCTTTACCAAGGAGCAGACACCTAGATTTGGCCATCTCACTATAAGGCTGTAAGCAGGTAGCCTGGCCTGGCCTGATGCTAAGAGTAAAGAAGCATCCTTGCAGTCTGTCTGGCTATCCCAGGCTGAGGCTTCTAAAAGACCAGAGGGGAAAGTTTACTTCTTTTATCTATAGATACACAGCTCCAGCAGTTAGGATCCCCACTTGGCTTTCAAGCTAGCATCATAATGAGTCTTGCTTGCTGTTTAAGCACCGAGACTTCCCTACTTCTTGGATTTCTGTAAGGCACATCATTCTAGGCTACAATATAACCCTTTTTATCATTGTGAAATAATCCTTTGTTGTTAAAGCAATGAATCAGGGAGTCTGAATCATGAACAGGAGCAAAAGGATGCAGTATGCTCCCTTGGGACATGAAGTATTTGTCTACTGGTGACAGATCCCACTTAGAAGATAGCCATCAAATCTCTAATGAGAAAGGAAATACTTGCCCTTTATCTCCTACCCGTACTTGGTAAGCCAAGTCAGGCTAGTTCATGAAGTCTTGTGGGCCCAGAAGCAAATGGAATATTTTTACCAAGCACTGTAACTCATGAGCTTCTTGATATTCGGAAAACATTATACATGGCCTCAAGATCAAATGCCCACATTCCTAGAGACTTTGGAACACACTGCCTCTGAACAGTGAGTTAGAGAGCGTCATTAATGAAATATACCTGCTGCTGGGTCTGTCTCAGTCTAGAGTTCAGACCTTCCCTGTTGGGATTCAGAACCTGGGCTGTCCCAGGTTCACAGACAATGAAGTCAGAACAATTCCTCAAGGCTCTCTGTTGGGGCAGCCTGAACATCTGTGCTTGTCCTTCATACAAAAAAGTGGAGGGGTGTTGAGGGAGAGTGTCAAGGAGAAGGTAATGCCAATATTTACAAGTATAAGATGGGGTCTAGGGCAAGTCAACAAAGGTTTTCTTATTAATTTTTAAAAGATTTACCATTTTTATTTATTTATTTATTTGAGAGAAAGAGACACACACACACACACAGAGAGAGAGAGAGAGAGAGAGAGAGAGAGAGAGAGAGAGAGAGAGAGAACGAACCAGGGCCACCACCTTGTGAGTCTGGCTTATGTGGGTCCTGGGGAATTGAACCCAGGGCCTTAGGCACTGGAGGCAAGTGTCTTAACCGCTGAGCCATCTCTCCAGCCCATCCCATGGATTTTCAAGACTAGTCTTTTCCTCTAGCCCACAGGTTTTTCTTCAGCAAATAATTCAGAAATAACTTATTTTATTTATTTATTTTAGATAAGGTTTCACTATGTCACCCTGATCAGCTTCCTTCTTAGATGAGGCGTGTGCCACTGCCACTCCCTTTCTTCCCCACCCAGAAACCCTCTAGTATAGTTCACACTTGCTGACTTTCAGTATCTTACGGCCAGTAGTCCACTTGGACTTGGCTTCAGTCCTCATTTATAGACTCAGATACTCCTGCTTAAGTCACCAGGACCCTTCATACCTACAAAGCCATTAAAAACAACAAAACCCCCAACACAACCTAAAACAAAAGTACAGAGACCCCTAAGACCTCAACAATGAAGCAGACTTAATGCTCACCCACCATGACTCAGGGAACTGAGCAGAAGAGGGGGTGGAAAGATTGTAAGAGCCATGGTGGGGGAGAACTTCCAGAGACATCACCCCCCCCCAGTAACATCATACTAAGGTGGGTGGAACCGGGCTGACTCCTAGGATATCCATAATCCCCTACCCAATGGACTGATCCAGACTGCCCACGGAGGAGGATATCCAGCTGAGTGGGGATAGGGAAGAGGGCATTGGGGAACTGGGGATAACAACTCATTATTTTTTCATTAAAATGATCTCATTATGGATAATAAAAAATAAATTAATTTTAAAAAACCTGAACTTCCCTTGAGGTCTCTGAAACATTAAATTTGACTGATCTTTCCCCTTCCTTGGTGTCTGAAGCACTGCTCTTTCCTGTTTTGTCTTTCAGTCTCCAGGACTTCTGATTTCTTTCCACATGTCTGGTGTCTAGCCTTCTCAACTCCACACCTGGATACTCGCTGAGCATAGTAGTCTATGCCTTTGGTTTACAAGTATGTGACCATGGATTGACAGCCTTCCTAGATTATCTATCACTAGTTCCCTATTACCAAGGACAGCTCCCACCAACTTTCTTGATCTTCTAAACTAGAAGTCTAGTATTTACTCTGGATACTCCCCCCCCCCCCAACAAAGTAAGGGGTTCACTCAGGCTGTGTTAACCTGGAACTCACTCTGTAGTCTCAGGATGGCTTCAAACTCACAGTGTTCTTCCCAAGTGCTGGGATAAAAGGTGTGTGCCACCATGCCTGGCTAATATCTTTTTTTTCCTAATTCATGCTCTATAGCTTGTCTGTCATCAAAAGCTACTGTCATGGTTTGATCCAGGTGTCCCCCACAAACAATTGAATGTGTTCTGATAGATCAATCCTCAGCTGATGGCAGTTTGGGTTTTACAACCTCGATGAAGCTGTGTTGTTGGGGGCGGTCTTTTGGGGGTTATAAGCCAGCTTCCCCTTGCCAGTGTTTGGCACACCTTCCTGCCGCTGTTTGCAGTGCTATGGCAG
>PVHP010041076.1:0-15563 GCA_004024765.1 Zapus hudsonius | reverse complement strand
GCTCTGGGGTCCCAGCCTGTCTGCAGGCTCCAGTGGGCACACCCTGCCAGTATGCATAATTCATAAGCCCAGCAGCCCCCTGAGCCTGGCACGGGGAGCCCGAATGAACGCAGGGGGAAGAGCTGGAGTCCTGGCTTTCCCTGCGTCCTGGCTGAGTCCCAGAGGAGAACTTGGAGGAAAACAGGAAAGGGAACTTCTCACCGAGTCAGGGGACTTGCATTTCAAGGTTTCCTTCAATCTTGAAATGAAATGACAAAAGAAAAGCCTGGAAGAGAGAAAGGGAGAAAATAAAATCCACTGGACGGTCAGCATTTCAGCCTAACTGTTCTTGTCTGACTGCCCCGGCCCTCAATATTGTTTTTCTTTGAGAATCACGCTTATTTAAATTTGAAAGTGGATGATCACTTCTTTTTGCCAAACTGCATAAATAAATTATAATTTTATGTGGCGTTAAAATTGTTTTTATTTATTTATTTTAGAAAAGGTTGTACTCTTAGACCCCTCCTCACCCTGCCCCAATTCTTCTGCGGGTCTTCTTGGGTGGGTAGTTGGTGTTCATTTTGGGCAGATAACAGCCGGGCAGACCACACGCTGCCTTAGGCTATCGCTGCCTACCTCGAGGCTCTTACAACCTTCTCGTTCCTCTTCCAAAATGTGCCCCGAGCGAGCCTTGTTGGGCAAGATAGTGTTGCTCTCTCTGTTGCCTTGGGATCTCTTCTTGTTTAATATTTTATTTATTTGTTATGAGAGAGAGAGAGAGAGAGAGAGAGAGAGAGAGAGAGAGAGAGAGAGAGAGAGAATGGGCACACCAGGACCTCCTGCCACTCTGTAAATGAACTCCAGACACAAGTGGCACTTTGTGCATCTGGCTTCATGTGGGTGCTGGGGAATCGAACCCAGGGCCATCAGGGTTTGCAAGCAAGTGCCTTTAACTGCTGAGCTATCTCTCCAGCCCTGGACCTCAGTTTTGATGAGGTTTGGTTCCAAATTTCGGTAGGCACGCTTATCCCAGGAAGCACCTTATCTATTGAGTCATCTCCGGAGCCCCGATTTCTTTTTTCTTTTTCCCATTTTTAAAATGGGTGACTTCTCATCCATCGAGTTCACCGTTCCAATGGGATTTCTGGCATAGTGAGGTTCTCGTTTTTTTTCTTTAAAAAACGCTGCAGTGAACATACTCATGCATATGGAAAACATGGGGTGTGAACCTAAGTGTGGGTACGCATCAACAGAATATCTTGGGGACTTGTGAGAAACTACCAAACCGTTTTGAGTTCTATTTTCTCTTTCACCATAGAATCAAGAATATTATACTTATTTTATTAACAGACATAAGCCTTAGACATATATAAATATAATAAGACATACAGTATATTCCATTGTAATTATATATTTATATATAATATTTTAAGTATATACAGTGCACCATATGTATTATAACATATAAACATAAAATATTTGTGTGTACTTGTGTGTTTCTGTTTAAGTTGATGAAAGGTTTCTTTTTCTGTAAACAAAAATAATTTAAATCCATTTTAGCTTTAAAATAAAGAGTAGGAGGGCTGGGGAGATGGCTCAGCAGTTAAGGCACTTTCCTGCAAAGCTTACCGACTGATTCCCCAGGACCCATGTAAAGCCAGATGCACAAAGTGTCGCATGCATCTGGAGTTTGTTTGCAGTGGCAGGAGGCCCTGGCGTGCCCATTCCTTCTGTTTGTCTCTCTTCTCTCTGTTTCTCTCTGCTTGCAAATAAATAACTAAATATTAAAAATCAATAAATAAAGAGTAGGACATTTTTCCTCTCCACAGTGGTAACAGAGAGGGAAGGGACAAATCACACAGCACGAGTTGTCCCTCCCAAAAGGTTAATGGTCATCAGGGGACTTTAATGGTCTTGGAGGGTAGTGAGGGACATACAGCCCCCCTCCCCATAGTTTCAGGGTCTTCCCCCTATGGAGCCTGGCCTTCAGACTTCTTCCCAGGGGATGGCCAGAGTGTCACTTTTCACTTCCTAAGGCCATTTTCTGGTGGAGGGTCAGAGGTGGGGAGGAAGAGCAGGGGTGAGGAGAAAGATGGGGCCGAAGCCTACTGGATAGGAGCCAGCCTGGGGGAGGTGCTGAGTGAGCCAGGGCAGCCCCACCCAGCCAGCTCTCTGGGAACCCGGAGAAGGAAGAACTCAGTGTGGGTGTTCTAGAAAGATTGCTCACCACTTGCTGTTTAGCACATGTCTGAAGGAATAGCTCACAGAATTGGCAACAGAGTTCAGAAAGTTAGACTTTGGGAAAGCTGAAATTCAACTGTTTTTGAAGCACCAACGGGAATGTGAGCCCAGGTGCCTGAGATCAGGGAGCTAAAATTGCCATCCACACTCAACTAACTGGGTTAGATTTATATAGAAGACGAGGGCTGGGACCGTGGAGTCCTCCCCTCTGGAAGACTGTCACCAAACACTGTTCAAAAGCTTGGTCTGGGTGCTGTAGAGTCCCTGAAGTATCTAGTCCAAATCGAAAAATTTATTTTATCGCGTTGACAAATTGTGAGATTCTTAATTTGCATTTGCCAGAGAGAGAGAGAGAGAGTCTTTTGACAATTTCAATCCAGATTCTTCACTTCAAGGGGAAGGAGAATTGGAATCTTTTCCTTATTCCAGATCATGCTGAGTGAATAACTATGTATCTTTCAAGGGGAAGGCAGATGCCATGTATATTCATTATTTCCCTAACTTTCTTATTAATTTTTTTTGAGGTAGGGTCTCGCTCTAGCCCAGGCTGACCTGGAATTCACTGTGTAGTCTCAGGCTGGCCTTGAAATCACAGCGATCCTCCTACCTCTGCCTCCCGAGGGCTGGGACTCAAGGTTGGGGTCACCACATTGGGCTTCTTTCCCCCAACTTTCACGGCCCTACCGTTTCCTGTTGGAGCCCGGTTTCCATGTGCCTTGCAGAAGTCAGCATCCATCACAGCACTTCTACATAACACTCTCTTTGAGGGTGAGTGAGGGAGACTTGGGGGGGGGCAGTGGAGAAGGTCAAAGCCATTCTTGATGCTTGCAAGTTAGAAGCAGGGGCTGGGGATACAGCTCAGGGGTGGAGTGCTTACCTAGTAGATTGATGCTCATCTCTCTCTCTCTCTCTCTCTCTCTCTCTCTCTCTCTCTCTCTCTCTCTCACACACACACACACACACACACACACGAAATAGGAAGACAAAAAAAAAAGTATGCCCATACTAAGAGATGGATGGAGAGGGCCACACTGTGTGTGCTGCTGGTCAGAAGGCAGCGACAGACAGCCACAGGTGAGGGCCATCAGGATGACCGAGGAAGAAAGCTTTGAGTTTGGGACAGACGTTGAGGCATTGCAGGAGCTGGGAACCAACATACCCCGAAGTTCTCTCTCGGCCAGTGACTTTCCCCAGTGAGCTAGTCACATCTCCTAAGGACCACTAGGAGTCACACTGGTGTCAGAGGGCCACCCCAACACAGTGCTGCTGCTGCTGCTGGTGACCCCCGACACCCCTCCTCCACTCCTTCCCTCCAGCGCATGTGGCATCCTTTTTGTGGTGGCCTCCGAGTGTCATTAAGCAAGTCAAAGGTCATCGGTCTAGAAATTGACACACTTGACCCATTTCTTTTCTGGGCTGGACCTAGAGTCTGGAGCCAGTGCCCCCAGGGACCATATGGAGGCCTCAAAGCCCAGGGTTCATTGCTCTCTTCCCACGAGGTGTATAATTTGATATTTATTGCCTCTCTCCCCAACAAGGTCTATGGTACCACTGGGATCCATTGGGGAAGGAATGCTGATCCTCTTTATGAATTTTTGATGGTGGAGGAGGAGCCATCGAGACCACGGGGGACCTTGTGAAATGGAAATGTTTTCTTTTTGATCTATCTTTCCTTCTTTCCTTCCTTCTTTTTCTTTTCTTTCTCTTTTTCTCCTTCCTTCCTTCCCTCCTCACTGTCTCTCTCCTCTCTTGCTTTCTCTTTCTCACACACTGTTACCATTCATACATTTCTCTGAAATCCCACATGTGAGTGTGTGTGTGTGTGTGTGTGTGTGTGTGTGTGTGTGTGTGTTCTTTAGCACAGCGACACCTTTCCTGTGTCAAACTGGGCTTATCGTAACCCTGGAAAATTTCTTAAGGAGAAAAAAAAAGAGATATTCAGCCCTGCAAACAAAAATTCCAACTAACACAAAGCAACAAACAAGATACCGGTTCGGATAAGGGGACCCCACCCCCATGGCTCGCTCCCTTTCTGGTGGTCTGAGGGGCAGGACTCCGGGGACAGACAGTCGGGGTCTGTACTTCATTGCGGAACATTTGACAGCTACAGAGCAAAGCAGTGCAGCGCTGCTTTTTATTAGCCTCTGTGAGTCTAGAGCAGAACAAAGTTTTTTTTTTTCTTTTCTTTTCATTTTTTTCAGAGGTAGAACTTTTTTTTTTTTTTGCCAAACTGTCAGATGATTTAACCACAATTTCCTTCCTGATTTTTTTCCAGGGGGGGGGAGGGGAGAGCGGGGTGGGTGTCATTGTTTAATAAGATTTAAACAGGGTCCCTATTTTGTGGTCGGAACAGTTTTCCATGCCCTTTATCTGTACTGGGATTTCAGCTGGGTTTTTATTTTAGTGACATATGGCCCATCGTATAATAAAAAGAGACGAACCATTCAGATTTAATTTGAGCAGCTAAGGACGTCAGAAGGGCTACATGGGGAGGCTGTACCTGAGCTTTCAATTTTTTTTTTTTAAATTGTGGAGAGAAGTTGAGAAGGTGACTTTTGGAATTAGTTTGGTTTGGAGGCATTAAGTCCCAGATCAAGGGAGAAGGTCAGTTGGAAAGCTTGGGAACCTCGCCAGCTTTTTGCTGGCTCTTTTTACTGGAGCCTCGCCTGCAGAGCCTTTCAGAGGAACCGCCCTTCACTGAGCGAGCTGCTCTCCACCTGCTTCCCCCTTGAACGGGGGAAATGGGCTTTTAAAGACATACCCCAGCCGGCTTCTGATCCAAGCACTGCGTGGTCTGACACGTGGGACTCCAGGGCTGGGGGCAGGGCTCTGGGGTGCAGCTGGCACACAGAGCCTGTCCAGCGTGGGGACATGCTGCCCTCCGAGGACACAGCCCACCTGGCCTGCACACACCCCTGGCACTGTTCCCAGATCATTTATTCTCGTTTCACTCCCAAACACTGTCGTGGAGGGAAGGGTTATTTATTTATTTATTTTATTTATCGTCCCCCCCTTTCTTAAATCTGTGAGCCATCTAGTAAGATGTTGGTACATCAATGGCTTTGTGGGACCTGAGTTTTACAATAGACAAGTGAGCAGAGAGAGAGGTGTGTGATTGCACAGGACTCTTACCAAAGATTTCTCTTTTTAAAGAATTCTTGTTTTACTTTTAAATATCAGTTACGAGACAGCGCAAGAGAACGAGAGAGACAGACAGAGAGTGAGAGAGCGAGAGAGAGACAGAGAGAGAGAGAGAGAGTGAGAGAGTGTTAGTGCATCCCAGGACCTCTTGCTACTGCAAACCACCTCCAGATGCGTGCATCACTTTGTGCATCTGGTTATATGGCTACTGAGACACTAAATACATGTAAGACTGCCAGCAAGCACCTTGAACTACCAAGCCTTCTCTCCAGCTCCTCACCAGAGGTTTCTGTGTGGATTCTTAGTGTGTGTGTGTGTGTGTGTGTGTGTGTGTGTGTGTGTGTGTGTGTGTGTGTCTGAGCAGGAAAGTGGGGAGGAGGCTTGGGAGACCCCTCCATGTCCCCAGATGCTTCAGCAGTGTTTCATGGTTTGATATCAGCTTCTGCTGCAGCCAGAAGCCACTGCGAGTTGAAGGCCCCCTGTTTCAGACCCGTTTGCCCTCTGTGTCTAACATGTACCTTCGCCACCATCTTTTACAAGTTTTCATTACTGCATGAAGTGTGTCCACTGTGACTGAATCACCCCTTTGTATTGTTACTAATGAACCATAATGACAGCCTTCTACCACACTGTGTGCTGGAGGAAAGTGATGTGGGTCCGGTTCCTTGGGCAAGGGTGTGTGTGTGGGTCACACTTTGTAAGTGTGCCCATGTTGTAGTGAGAAGACACAGTGTATCTTTCCTCTTTCTCCCATATTTGACATCCAGAGAGAGGTCATCTTGTTTTCTTTAGCACCGAGCTGTATCTCAGGGTAGACCATTATTAGGGTGCCCTCATTCCCATCATGGGGGGATGACCAGGGTGGCCATGCAGGCCACTCTCCAAGACAGCTGCCACTTGTACCTCGATTTACTTGTAGTGTCTTGGAGCTCTGCTGCTCACAGCCATCCTGATGGGAAACAGCACTGTGACTGCTTGGGGAGAAAGGCAGACATTTAGCAGTCGTAAAAGAAAATCTGCCCACCGCCAACCAAATGCCTCCGCTCTCTTTCCATGTGTTTGGCTGGCTGCTCCCTTATTGGAGCCCCCTCCCCACCCCCCAAGGTGAGTTTGGGACTTCCCTGCCTTCCAGTCTGAGGCTTGAAGGATTCTTTTCTGTTCCTCTTGGGGGAGGTGGAGCATGTGGAGAGAGGGCTGTAGTATTCAGCGCATGTTTGCTGGGGCTTCCAGTGTGATGATCTTGGTGACAGGAGCTTCTGACGGGCTGCCCAGCAGCCTGTGACCACAGCCAATCAGCTGGGGGTTCATGGTACCATCTACCTTTTCAAAGTGACAACCAACGGGGTAAGGAAAAAGAATTACAGTAGAGCCCAAATGCAGACAAAAAAAGGCTGGCTAGGGAGGAAAATAATAAACCAATAACGGTCTGACTTTGTTCTATCCCATGGACCACGAAAGTGCATTTTCTCACATCCGCTCCATTCTCCTTCCTCTCTGTCCTCTGTCTCCAGCCCACTTTATGTTTGTAAGGAAGTCAAGACTGCAGAGAAGCCCTGCTCATGCCAGTGGCTGAGAAGGGGCCGTGATGCCATCGGCCAGGGACCAAGGCACAAGGAGCTTGGTGGAATTAAGCGCTCCATCTACCATGTCTCCTCTTCCTCCCTGGCTCTGTTCTTCTGCTCGCTTGGTCTGTCTGTCATGATCCAGACACAGCTCAGGGCAAGAGAGGGAATGAAAGGGCTTATGGGCTTGGCTAGTCAATCACCACTCATAGAGCACCCCTCTGCCTGTGGGGTGCTATGCAGCCAAAGCGAAAAAATCACGGGTGCGACCCCTTGCTTGTATGGGATTGAGGAATTAGGTTCTGTGAGGCTGGGGCTCCATGGAGGATTGAGTGGGATAGGCGATGTGGAGGTATTTGGCGTGGTCCCTGACTCCTGGGGGGCATGGTGTGGGTTAAAGTGATAGCTCCCTCCTAGAGTCCCTCCTAGAGATCCTGGGCCAGGGAAGGAGGGCAGGCTCGGGGGTTTGGAAAAGCCTCTTTGCTGTATTCCCTAATCAGATCTCAGTCAGATAACAGCTCAGACCTGGGAACATGAGATTTTAATGTGAAATGAATAAGTACCCTGAGACTGAAGCTTGTCACAGTCGCGCATCTGGAATCACTTACAGCTGGATAAATTCACGGGGAGCAGCAACGCCAGTGAATGCACGCGGGGGCACAGCGCGTTCCTTCTAATGTCTAAACAATCTGATGTTGACAAGCCTTCCACATTAACCCCGGAGTGGCAAAGTTTAAACCCTTTATTATCCGATTCGGTTTGGCAAGTCATTTAGAGGCTTAGGAGTCCATCTTTGCAGGGAGAAGGACTCTCTCTCTCTCTCTCTCTCTCTCTCTCTCTCTCTCTCTCTCTCTCCTCTCCCTCAAAACAAGTGCTGCTAATGTATGCACGTTTATGTTTACTTAGAAGGTTAAAAAGACCTTCTTTCAGGATAGGAAAATGTGACTTGATCCCCGCCCCCCAGGAAGTCCCTAATCTTTTTAGAATACAAAATGCAGGAACCTTCCAAACCCTGGGAACCCTATCAGATTAACAAATAAGTAGAGAAGAAATACAGGAAATGGTTTCCAAATATTATTAGTCTTCATTTGAAATATATTGTCTCTTGGCAGCTAACCCCAGTTCTGTGTCATTTTCCTAAGGTTTTGCCCAGAATATTATGAGTAATTCTGAAGATGGGTTTGGGTTCTATAGGGGTCTACAGAATATTCTGGAAGTGAGAAAGCTTCCCAGTTGCACCATGCTTAACAATCATCTCTTGGACCTGTTGCCAAATGGGCAAAATTGTAAACATCCCTGGGAAAACAGGTACCAGAACATGGTGTGGGGGACGACGACTGCAAGTGGTTTTTTTGAGACCTATATTCAATAATAATTTAATCATTTTAATCACATCCTTTAAAAACCACGAAGGCATTTTAATTCCTCTTCATAAAAAGCATTTTGTAAGAGTGAAATTTTTCAGTTTCACCCGGGGAGAGTTCTAGAGTAATGGAATGTTTTCACATTGCTATGAAAGAACACCCTAAACCAAGAACACGAGGACTTTGACTCAGCCTATAGAGGACATCACTTTGGAAGTGGTGTCATGGGTTTGGGTCCTCTCCAAGATGCTCGGGAAACCGCTAACACTGCAATTTAATTTTGCTGTTCACCCTTTAGAAGCAACTTTTTTAAAAAGTAGGGTTATTTATTTATTTATGTATTTATTTGATAGTGAAACAGGCAGAAAAGAGGAGAGAGAGAGAGAGAGAGAGAGAGAGAGAGAGAGAGAGAGAGAGAGAGAGAGAGAGAGAATGGGTACACCAGGGCCTCCAGCCATTGCAAACAAACTCCAGACACATGCACCACTTTGTGCATCTGGCTTTATGTGGGTACTGGGGAATCGAATTTGGATCCTTCTGCTTTGTAGGCAAGTGCCTTAACCACTGAGCCAGCTCTCCAGCTCTAGATGCAATTTTTAACTTTCCTTTGGTAGCTGTGTAGATCCCAAACTCAAATTAACCAGTCTCCAGCCTTGTTTAACCAGAATTTCAGATCTGGTCTTGAATTTCTGTGTATTGATCCCTCCCAGTATTCATATGCAAGTGGTTAATTTAGGATGCTGTCAAGTTACTGTAGAAACGAAACTTTTTTAATTTTGTTTTTTTTTTTGTTTGTTTAAAATGTTGCTTGGAAAATTAAAGACTCATCTATCCTAACTTTGCAGTTTGGGGATAGGCAAGAAAAAGGTAAGAGGATCTTAGAATCTTATGGACATAAAAATATTTCCATTAGCACACATTTTCAAGCAAGGACTCTATTAATAATGCCCACATGTGGGCTGGAGAGATGGCTCAGCGGTTAAGGCACTTGCCTCCAGTGCCTAAGGCCCCTGGTTCAATTCCCCAGGACCCACATAAGCCAGACCCACAAGGTGGTGGCTTTGGTGCTCTCTCTCTCTCTCTCTCTCTTGCTTTCTCGTCTCTCTGTATCTCTGCTTGAAAATGAATAAAGAAAATATTTATAAAAAAATAATGCCCACATGTAACAACAGCATATTAATAACCTGCAGAAGCGTATTACTCAACTTAGAAGCCCTTGGATGTATAGTTCACCCTGCCATGTTCTTTAATCAGGAAAGAGAAGTTGTGAGCAGTTAGATATTGCTTCAGCCAGCATGGAAGGCTTGCCAGAGACAGCAGACTCCCTACCAACTAACTCAACTTCTTGGCGGATGAAGCCTCGGAGGTCTTTTTGGTTTTGTATGATGTAAATCACTGTAAAATTGAAACATGGATCGTTTCTTTCACATTCTCATCGTCCTGGCTCAAAGTCTTGTGCAGAGGATGGGATTTTTCAGCACAATAGTTTGTGGGTTAATGGAAGCTTGTGGGGGGGGGGATGCAAACTCTGCATCTTTTATTATTATTATTATTTTAAATATTTTATTTATTCATTTTCAAGGAGAGAGAGAGAGAGAGAGAGAGAGAGAGAGAGAGAGAGAGAGAGAGAGAGATCACCAGGGCCACAACCTGTGGGTCTGGCTTATGTGGGTCCTGGGGAGTTGAACCCAGGGGCCTTAGGCACTGGAAGTGAGTGCCTTAACCACTGAGCCATCTCTCCAGCCCTCTTTTATTATTTTTTTTCTAGCTGGGGTGTATGGTGTTTAAGGAGGGGACTTAGAGCCGAACCTCAACTGCTGGAAGGTGTGGTCTCTTGGATTTGCGCTTGGCTTTCGCTTTGTATTTCTTCCCGAAAGACCATAACAATAAAGGTGACACTTATTTGAGAAATTGATGTCAGTTTAGTAACGAGAGGGGTGGAGCAGCCGGGAGCTCGATTGTTCTGGATGAAGTAGCCAGGATCTACTGGGAATACTGGTGCTATGACCCCGTGGCCCTCCAAGTGCTGAGTGTGGAAAACGGGAAGTCTCCCTGGGCCTCACAAGGTTCGACTGTCACAAAAATGCAGTTCTTGGAAAACTGTATTTTTTTTTTTTCACCTAGAGTGGGAGCAGTGTGTGTGTGTGTGTGTGTGTGTGTGTGTGTGTGTGTGTGTGTGTGTGTTTGGGAAGGGAGGGGGTGTTGGATGGAGAGAGTCAGCATTGATTACTTTGCCATTCCAGTCTCAGATTCTGTTCTTATTAATATATTTGTATATTGTCAAAATTTGAAAACAAGTTGGATCAATTGTGCACGCCGTCACTTCAGTGAACGGTGAGATTCTAATTTCCTGTGGTGTGTTTAATCTTCACCCCAGTAAAGATTAATGTTCAAATGAATATTTGTACCCAGTTTCCAGCTGTGGGCACTACCTCATATCCAAGGAGGATTTTCCCAGGCAAGTGCAGAAAAGGTGGAAGGAGGTTTTGCCTATGAAAACTAGGAATTTTCTCCAGCACTAGTCCCAGTAAGCATAGGTGTGCCTTGGAGAGCCACCAAACTTATTACTGCCCCTGCTTCTGGGGACAGTCAGACCTGCAGAAGGAAGTCGCTGGTTGTTCATATCAGTAGGGTGACAGGAAGTGGGGGGGATGCTGACCAGAGCTCTGGGACCTGCCTCCTGGCCTGGATTTTCCCCACTTCGTCTGTGACATATCGCCTCCCTGGCCTTCTCTGTGAAAACCAGAGTTTGCCAGTATGATCCACCTGCTTCTTTCCACCTCAAAATTCTTATTTGGAGGGGAGAATTTTAATCTCTTGAATAGTTTCCATTTGGAATCGTCATAGCTCGGTGACACCTGGACATTACCTTCTTTGGAAATGAGATGAGGGCTTCCCAAAGGTTTTCCTAACAGAAGTGAAAAACTTTTACTCAGCTAGTGTGGTGGTGCACACCTGTAAGCCCAGCCCTGGGGAAACTGAGGCAGGAGGATCAGGAGTTCAAGGTCACCCTCTGCTACGCAGCAACTTTGAGCCTGGGCTTCATGAGAACCTGTCTTTAAAAAGAAGGAAAGAAGGAAGGAAGGAAGGAAAGAAAGAAGGAAGGAAGGAAGGAAGGAAGGAAGGAAGGGAGAAACTTACATTAGTTCCAAGGGGTTAAGATAACTTCAGACAGAGTTGGGGATGAAAATTAGATTTTCAGAGTTGCTGGTTTATTTTTTCATTTCTTAAATCACTTTTAACGGAAATGTTACACAAGCTAAACTATTTTCAATGATTTTACAAAACTGGAACTATCACCTGCTCTAAGCAACTGTGCAAAGGGAAACGAAGGTATTGGTTAACCATGGACTCCCACCAACCTCATTTGATAGAAGGAAAAGTTTCTCCCTGTAAATAGGGCCACAGACAAGGCTCAGAAAGGACAGAAAAAGGGCAGAAGTAATGTTCCATTCAGGGGATGGAATTCAGGTAGGGACAAAAAGGTATTTAGCTGAAAGGATGGTCTCTCCACTTTAAAATCCCCTAACCTATCTGACTATTTACACTTTATTTAGTTTTTTAAAAGTCTGCCCACATTCCTATTTACCTGGGGGACCCATTGGCACTGAAGGCTGGCCTGGCTCTTCCAGGTAAATAACAAATGCTCTGTTGATGCCTAAGTGGGCGAGTCCTGGAAGAGGCCTGGTGGGTAAATACTGCTCTTTGGAACCTCAGTGCAAAGAAGCTCAGGAACGGGCCCATTGATGCCGGCCAGTCTCTGTAGGCAAGGAGGCCTGGCTGTCATCTCTGGAGTGGAGTGGGTGTGGCAGGGGCCTGGAAGGCAGGGCCAGGAAGGAGCCTGTTTGGGAATGCCAGGCAGTTTCAACATGCCTTAGGTAGAAGGTGTTAAACAAAAATTTCTGTTGCGTATTCTACCTGCTTATGCTAAGGTCAAACATCACCTTCCCTGATGGTTGTTCAAGGGCTCGTTTGCTTGTCACTTTGCACATCTTTTGGACACCCAATGTTTCCTCTCTCTCTCTCTCTCTCTCTCTGTTGAGGTAGGGTCTCGCTCTAGCCCAGGCTGACCTGGAATTCACTATGTAGTCTCAGGGTGGCCTCAAACTCTCAGAGAGATCCTCCTACCTCTGCTTCCTGAGTGCTGGGATTAAAGGCTTCAATGTTTCCTTTTAAGATGGCCACCGGTGCCTGAGCAGCGCATGACTGGATCTGGGATCCACACACAGACTGGTCACCTCACCCTCGAAACCGTACACCTTCCACTCTCCAAATGACCTCTCTACACCCCAGACTTCTTATCATTGGACGGGGCAAGTCAGAGGTGGCTCTTTTCATCTGAGACCAAGGGGAGGTGTGTTTCCTGCAATCCCATTTGGGTCAAGGTTGTCTTTTTGGGATTCCCCAGGCCCAGCGCAGGAGAGGATGGTGAGCTGCCACTTCTGCCCATCAGACAGAGCCTGTGGGAGTCCAGGCCTGAAGTTCCTCTGCTGATCAGAACGGGTCTCGTTCAAAAGCCTTGCAGCCAAGGCCTCCCCTTTACCTTCCTGGGAACAGGCGCTGCCCATTCACTCACTCATGACTGGGGAACCTTGGCCATTGTCAGCTGGAGCAGCCCGACACCCCCTTGCAGAGCCCTAACCTTTTGATTTAACTTTATTTGCCACAGCAGGACGATCACCAGAAAGGGAATAATACTCCCTCGCCATCTGGCCCAGCAGCCCGAGGTGCCTGGCCCAGTGCACAGCCCAGGGGCTGCTGTGCACCGGAAAGCTGAGTCCACCAGCCCTCTAGACGGGTGCCTTGTTTTTGTTTGTCTGCAAATCAACCTTTTAAAATCCAGATGCAGGCTACAGCCAGCGACTCAGAAAACCATAAGTAATACAGCAGCCTTTGCTTGAGGACACACAGAAAACCTAAAAAGGTGTACCTAGCCTTATACTTAGCTGGTAACAAGCCAGAGATGACTTTTGCTTTTCTTCCTCGTGACCCTTAAGTAAGTGTGACAGGCATTAACCTATCAATATTAGTGGGTGATTTAATATCCCAACCGACCTTTCCCTGCAATAATTTCTGTTGTAAACGACCCCTTTTGGGCCTTCCTACCAATAAGTCAGTGTGTTCATAAATTAGAACCCGGATGGCATGTGGGCTGTTCTGGATGCCTGGAATCCATTCACATTGTCCTGTTCTACTGCCATCTTCCTCTGCCCACCTTTCTGTGGTTTTTTTTCCCTCTGGTGACAGGGTGGGGGACACTGGCTACCTCTTTCCAACACCTTTTCTGGACACTCGGGGAAGAAGTGATGCTGGATTCGGGTGGAGGGAATTCCATGTGGACGGATGCTTCCAGGTTAGCAATGGTGTTGAGGTCCCCTCGAGGAGTGAACTTTCTCTGAGACGAGACTGTGGACCGTTAGGGAAGGAGGTGTATGTGTGGGAAAGTTCCAGAAGTAGGAGAATACAGGTACCAGCCAGGCCAGAACCAGTAGGCCTCATATCTGCATCTTGAATTCTTCTGACCCACACACCAGTCCACAGAAACAGTATGGGTCTACTCATGTCACCAAATAATAGAGCCCACTTCAAGAGGGGTAATTTCTTTAGAGTTAAAAATTTATTAGGAGAGCCTGAAGAGTGGGGAGGGGTGTCTGGGAGAGACTGAGACCCATCTGGTTTGTTGTGGGTCTTTTTTTATTAGAAGAGGAAAAAAAAAACCGCTCTGTGGGTTCATATGTCTAAGGAGAGCTCAATTAAAGTTATTTGCTGGAGCTTAAAATATGCCCACACCTGCTTCTGCGCCAGGCTCTGAGGCCGACAGGCTCTCCCAGAAGGCGGAGCAGATGAGGCCCGCTGAATGGAGGATCAGGGGACAGACAGGCACGTCTTCCACTCCAGGATGGGAAACCGGGCATCCAACCCGGATGGCAGCTTCCTGGCTTACCTGGAGGCGGATAGTCCTGCCTTCCTCCATGGTCTCACTCACCACTCTTGCTTCAATGCGGAGGGCCGGGGTCAGAAGGGTTCTTCTCTTTCTAAGTAGGCCAGGAAGGGGGAGCCAGAAGCAATGATGCGGGGGATGTCATGTTAACCACATCTCTGTGGCTGCTGCTTTGTTGATTATAGGGCTAACAGAATTATTTTCTGAAGATCTGTTGTGTGCATAATAAATAATAATGACCAACATTTGCTGGGCACCAAACACTGAACTAAGTCTACTTAACACATCGTCTCATGGAACTCTCTAAGAAATAGGAAATGCTGTCACCTGTGTTTTATAGATGAGGAAGTTGGTGACAAGAGGGTTGGTATTTCTTGCTGCTGTTGCTCAGCAACCCAGTTCCATCGGGTACCCCAACCTGCACTTCCAACCAACCCAGAGAACCATCTGGATTGGAGTACCGCAGGGTAGGGGCGTGAGTGTGTGCTCTCAGAGATGCTGTGGTTGTACAAACACACTGACTCCTCCCAGGCTCAGTTGTGAGCGCGCCCATGAGAAGCCCTGGGTTCCAGCTTCAGCTCTGCATAAAGTCGGGTGGTGGTACACACCCGTGATCTCAGTTCTTGAGAGGTGGGGCAGGAGGACCAGAAGTTCACCATTATTCACCTTGGCTCCATAGCAAGTTCAAGGCCAATCTGAACTACTTGAGACTCTGTCTCAAAAAAACAAAACAATATCCAGGATCCCCTGCCACAAGGACTAATGCAGACTGCCCACGGAGGAGGATATCCAACTGATCGGGGATGGGGAGGGGGGGAATTGGGGAATTGGGGATAACAACTCATTATTTGCCCACTAAATAATGTAACTCATTATGGACAATAAATATATATTTTAAAAAAACAAAACAAAACAAAAGAACAGACCAGAGAAAGGACAGAGGCTCACAGATGTTGCAGGGTGTTACCTGAAGGAGTCCTGGAACTTGGGGCGGGGGTAGAGGCCCAGCCCCTGTTCACAAGACCCTTCTAAGCAAGTGGTTGATCTTAGAGTCTCAGTTTCTTCCTCTCTGAACCCAGTGAACTCTTGTCCCAGGATCCACACCAGGATTGGAGCCCGTTCTAGACACCAGAGAAGCAATTCTCATCCAAGACAGAGGAACTCACCAGCCTCCATGATGGATGTTAATCATACTGTTCTCAGACATTCTTTATTCTTCAAGGTTTGACCTTGGGATGTCTTCGGAGGAGAAATCTCAGACACAGGGAAAATCTTGAGAACAGTGACCGTTAATTTCCATTTGAAATGGGTTCTTTTGTGTGACTTTTTTTTTTT
>PVHP010041075.1:0-15575 GCA_004024765.1 Zapus hudsonius | reverse complement strand
GTTTAGGGGGTCTCTGTAATATGGCCTTAGGGCCTTACTGTTTTGGCTGCTGGAGAGGTGACTCCGCTTTATAATGAAAGAGGAGAATGGGTTCAGATTCCAGGACCTGCAGAAAGTTCACCGTGGCTATTCACTGTGGTGTGCTCTTAGCTTATCTATTAAAACTTTCGGAGCCCAAGTTTCATCCTATGTAAAACGAGGACAGTAATGTTTTGTCCCCTGGCTGTGGTGAAGCCGAAGTGAGAAGACACATAGAACACAAGAGTAAACTCTCATTATGGTGGCAGTCAGGTGCCTTTGTCACTTTCTCTTGCTATAACAAAATAATGAAGGTTGAGTAACTTAAAAAGAAAAAAAAATTATTTGGCTCATGATTCTGGTAGCTGGAAAATTCAAACAGCATGGAGTGGAGTTTCTTGAGTTGTTTAAAGGCTCCCTGGATGGAAACTGAATGCTGAATGACCTCTTGTGTCAGGTAACTAGTCCAATCTCATAGTCCCACAAGAGCCAGGACTCAGCACTTCTGTTGTCACCACCAACACTAATTTGGGGACCAAGCTTCCCACAAGGGACAACCAATCCAATCCATAGTGTTTAATAACTCAGTTTCTTGAGGTGGTTTCCTGTGGGGAATAACCAGTCACTCACTAGTTTCCCAAGCAGGGAGTCCTGAATGTCTCATAGACTCAGAAGAGATGAAGAGTGAGAGAAGCTCTTAGGCATTTATTCTTCAAATATTTATTGCACACCTGTGACGTATGTATCATTTGAGAGTTCACTGGGTGAGCAACCTAGATAAATTCTAGCAAACTCTTTGTCTACCTGGGGGAAATAGCCAATTAACTCGGTCAATAAGTCAACGGTGACATTTATTTAAAATGCTAATAATATGGGGGTGGGGAGAAAACAGAAAAATAATAGAACTAAAGAAATGTAACTTTAGGGGCTTGGAGAGATGACTCAGCATCTGAGAGCTCCAGCTGCTTAAGAATGAGGACCTGGTAGGGCCTGGACTGCCCAAGCTTGGTTTCTCAGAACCCATATAAACAGCTGGGCATGGCCACTCATTTCTGTGACCAGTCTGTGTGAGCAGAGGCCAAAGAATCGCTGGGGGTTGTCCAGTGTAGAGGTGGTGACCCTGGAGACACCAGCAAGAGGTCCCGGCCTCTGAGCCAGAATATGCAGGAGCCTGGAGGGCTTCAACTTTTGAGAGGAAAATGAAGGAATGATGATCTGCTTCTTTTCAGAGCATCACTGTCCACCACTGGGGGTGATTAATGCAGATGTGGGGTGCTGATTGCTGGGCACCTCTAATCATCATGTGAAGTAGTCTAGAATCTGGAGTTGGGGTTCACTCTGCTTCTGTTCTACTGTGGTGGGTGTTGGGAATCAAAATTTAAGGGAATCTTCAGGGAGATTGTGAAACTGTCTTATTTTCTTCTTTTTTTTTTTCTTTTTTATTGTCCATAATGAGTTACATTATTTAGTGGGCAAACAATGAGTTGTTATCCCCAATTCTCTGATGCCCCCCCATCCCCAATCAGCTGGATATCCTCCTCCATGGGTCATCTGGATCAGTCCTTGTGATAGGGGATCATGGATAGCCTAGTATTCAGCCAGGTTCTCCTGGCCCTAGTATGTTGTTACTGAGGGGTGCCATGCCTCTGGATAGTCTCCCCCACCACAGCTCTCACAATCTTTCCAACCCCTCTTCCGCTCAGTTCCCTGAGTCGTGGTGGATGAGTAGTAAGGCTGCTTTAATGTTGTGAGTTTAGGGCTCTTTGTGTCGAAAATCGTTGGTTTCTGTCTCACTGGCTTATCCTGTGTTAATTGAATGGCTGTTGCTGTGGGTCCCTTATTCATCCCGTCATTCCCTGTGGGGTTCCTTATGGATCCTCCACAATATGACTGTGGTGGCTCCCCCTCACTAAGTGGAAAATTTGGCCGAATTTAAAAGCTGTTGATTGTCTCCCCCAGGCCCAGGCTCCTCCATTGCACAAGTGCTCCTTTCTTGGTTCGCTGTTCTCTCCCAGTAGGAGGTGTGGTCAGCCTACTCATGGCCGCAGACTGTGTTTCATGTCAGTGGTCTCTGTTTACTCCAGCTGTCGTTGATCAGTTTCCCCTGGCAGCTTGTGCAGTGCCTTCTAGCACTACACTGACTGCCTTCTGGGGGCTGGATACCATTCTGGACCTCAAAGGGTTTCTCGATGCTGATCTATGGCATTCTGTGGTTTCTTCAGCAACAGGGTTTTGCCTCAGGCCTGGGGAGGGCATTCAAGGGCTTTGACAGAATTCTGTCTTGTTTTTGGATCCTCATGGGTCGTTTTGGTCAACAGCTCAGTGAGGGAAGGAACCGGTGCTGGGACCAGGGGTTGTTAGACTGATCAATTATTCACAGGCTTAGACTCTCTCCCCTACTACTCATGGCCCCTCTTGCCAGTTGACGCCCACTATTTGCTCAATAGGTTACAGTATGCTCGTGAGGACTTTATGTTTTTGAACCTAATTTGGTTTAGCCTCTTGCTTAAACCATTCCCCTCCCCTCATCCCTTACCCCTCATTCATAACCTTTCACTTCTTTCTATTAGTCTGCATAGAGTTTACGGTTATCCTGGTTAAGGACCACATATGAGGGAGAATATGCGGCGTTCGATTCTCTGTTCTTTTGAGTGTTCACTTAGTAAGATCTGCTCAAAGTCAGACCATTTTTTCCTAAATTTTGATATGTCATTTTTCCTTTCAGCTGAGTAAAATTCCATCATGTAAATATACCAGTTTTGCTGTCCATTCCTCCGTGGATGGGCATTTGGGTTGATTCCAATTCTTGGCTATTATGAATTGAGCTGCTATAAATATAGTTGTACAAACTTTTCTGTGTCAAGATGTGACATCTTGTGGATAGATGCCTAGTAGAGGGATAGCTGAGTCCATTGGTAGTTCTATGTCTGTTGTGTTCAGGAGTCTCCACACTGCTTTCCATAGTGGTTGAACAAGTTTGCAATCTCACCAGCAGTGAATGAGGGTTCCTCTTTCCCCGCATGTTCACCAGTAACGATTGTTGTTGGTTTTCTTTATGATTGCCATTCTGACTGGGGAAAGGTGGTATCTCATTGTGGTTTTGATTTGCATTTCCTTGATGCTTAAGGATGCTGAGCACTTTCTCAGGCAAGAAAAGGCCATTTGTGTTTCCTCCTCTGTGAATTCTCTGTTGAGATCAGTGCCCCATTTTGTTCTTTGTAGGTTCTGGAAATTAGGCCTCTGTCTGAGTTGTAGATGGCAAAAATCATCTCCCAGTTTGAAGGGGGTCTATTGACTCTGAGAACTATGTTTTTGTGTGTACAGAAGCTTTTGAGTCTGATCAGGTCCCATTGGTTAAGTGACTGTTGCACTTCCTGGGCTACTGGAGATTTGCTCAGGTACTTATTCCCTATTCCTATTTCATATAGGGTTCCTCCTGTTTTTTCTTCCAGGATGTTTAGGGTTGTATGGTTAATATTGAGGTCTCTGATCCATTTGGAGTTGATCTTTGTGCATGGTGAAAGGAGTGGGTCTATTTTCATTTTTCTACACGTGTTTATCCAATTTGTCCAGCACCATTTGTTGAATATGCTATCTTTAGCCCAGCTTACATTATTGGCACCTTTGTCGAAGACTAAGCAGCTGAAGTTACTTGCATTAAAGGCTGGGTCTTCAATTCTATTCCACTGGTCAGACTGTCTGTTTTTCTGCCAATACTATGCTGTTTTAGTTACTATGGCTTTGTAGTATGTTTTAAAGTCAGGTATGGTGATACCTCCTGCGTAAATTTTTTTGCTCAGAATAGTTTTAGCTATTCGAGGTCTCTTACCCTTCCAAATAAATTTTGAGATTATTTTTTCTATGTCTGTGAAGAAGGAGGTTGGGATTCTTATTGGCATTGCATTGAATCTGTAGATTGCTTTTGGCAGGATTGCCATTTTTACTATATTGAAACTGTCCTATTTTGTGAGAGCCAGGATTTATACTGTGCAAGAAGGAAAAAAATGCTGATTGTACTTATTTTGCTAATAGTATATCTTTGGGGGATGAAAACTGAGGCATTTTTGTATCCCCAAATTATTTTGAGGGTGTTTGTTCATGTAGCTTTGAGGTTATGGATGGATACTTCATATAAGAGGTGGAATTTCATTATGTTGGCTTGGAAATGTTATTAGATTAAAATTTCCTAGGTCTGGTTAGCTCTTATGGGACCAAAATGCTTCAAAGGTGTTAAAAGGAATTCTCTGATTCCATATCATTTTTACTTAAAACAAGATGACATTGCTAAGTTATCTATTTTTAGATGGTAGGAAGAAAAAATAACTTGTCTTGGGTTTGCCTTCCCATTGGGCCTTTACATTTTTAACAGGAGCCTGTGTTAGACCCTCTCTAGGTTTCCTGCCTTGGCTCTGCTTGGGAAAACACCCCAAATTGTCTTTTTTTTGCCCTTAAAACTCATTTTTATCATGTCTGATGCTTGATCTGAAGTTGTCAAAATAGGTTATTATACAGAATAACTTCCCAAAACATTATCCCACTCCTATAATCTCCCAAGTATTTTTAAGTACACAGTTTTTTTTAAACATAAAGATTAATCAGTGCACAAATATCAAATTAATAATTTGGAGGATGGGTGACTATCTAATGTTTTAATCATCTCGGTCTTTTTATTTCCTTTTAGTCACTTTGCTTGTTACCTTGTGGTCACAATTCTACCTCTTTCTGTGATAAAAGGGGAAGAAGAGAAGAGAATCTGATCGGTCCATCTTCATCCATGAACTTCACAGTTCCACCATTGTGTGGGTGTGTTTCCTGTGCATTTTCCCCAGCCTGATATTATTATACTTTTACTGGATAGTGTTCTTGAGTGTTGATTGATCAAATCAAAAAGTGACTACCAGAAAAATAAAATTCCTCAGGCTTTAAAACAAACCAGTAGCTGACATATGCTGGCATTAAGAAATTTGTATATATGGTTGATCACTTTTAATAAAATCCCACCCTACTCGTTTTCAATTTACATATAAGGAAACCAAGAAAGCAAATATGTCTGCTTCTAGTCAGTTTTTGCTAGGGAGGGTGGAGCTTCTTCCTTCTTCTTTTTCACATGGGTGGTGTGAATGCATGTGTGTTTGTATATGTGTGAGCACGTGTTTGCATGTGTGCGTGGAAGCCACAGGTTGACATTGGGTGTCTGCCTCAAAAGCGCTTCACTTTATTTTTTGAGATAGGGTATCTCACAGAACAGAGCATTCACCAGTTTGCTATCCCAGCTAGTCAGTAAGCCCAAGAATGTGCCCGTCTCTACTTCCTCAGCACTGGGATTTCAGGCGTGAGCCACCGTACCCAATGTTTTATGTGGGTGCCGGAGCCTGAACTCAAGTCCTCATGCTTGCATAGCAAGTGCTTTGCCCACCTTGCCATCTCCCCAGCTCAAATGGAATTATTTTGTGCCAGTTCCCCTTTTCTGCTTGATAGAGTGGCAGTTTTAAGTCCTAAGCCACAGCTTCCCTTTCCCTCATTGGTCAGAGATTCAAGATAATGAGTTAGGATGAGTAGGAAATAGTGTTCGCAGGGGCTGTAGCTGCAGGCTGTGGCTGTTTGCTAATCTCAGCCCTGCATTGGTGGTCAGTAGAGCAAGATCTCTGATCTTAAACTGGTGAAATTATCTGTGGTTCTTCATAAAGTAAGTGCTTCCAAGAATAGAAGTGTGCTGGGAGCCCCATGAATATCAAGATGTGTGTGTGTGTGTGTGTGTGTGTGTGTGTGTGTGTGTGTGTTGGGGGGCATTTGTGTGTAAATACAACTCCTTCAAACATTGATCTTGACAAAAGATGTGTCAAGTAATCATGTGGGAAGGCGGTCAGGGGAGCATTCTTAAAGTTGATGGGGTGGATTTGGAAGATGGGTAAGATTTTGATGGACCAAGATTGCCACAGAAGGGATGTCAGGCAGGGAAAAGAATGTGAAGTGGTCCAGGGAAAGGAAAGTGTAGATGTCCATGGTGTCTCTCCACCTCTCCACACCTCACCCCATCCCTTCATTTGTCTTTCAAAACTCGAACATCCCCTTGGCCTTCCTGAGGGAGACTGTTATGGTTTGGATATGAAGTAGACTCATGGTGAAGGCTTGACCTATTGGGTGGATATAGTCATTGAGAAGTGATTGGATCATGTGGAGGTTTAAATGTAAAATGCCCCCACAGGGTCATGTGCTTGAATACTTGGTCCCCAGATGGTGGTGCTGTCCAGGAAGCTTGTGGAAACTTTAGGAGGTGTGTTGCTGGGGACAGAACTTGAGGTGCTATAGCTGGGCTCCACCTCCTAGTTTCACTCTCTGTTTTCTGACTCTGGTAAGCTATGCATGAGCATTCTTCTCTGCTCTGCCAGGCCTTCCCCAGCATGATGAAATTTCCTCTTGATACTGTAAGCAGAACTCCTTCCATAGCTGCTTCTGGTTGGGTATTTGTCCTACAGCAGGACAGTAACTGACAGAGATCATGAGGGCTTTGACTTAATCAGTAGATTAATCCCCTGTGGGAGACATAATTTAATGACATGGTTGGAGGTGTTGGTGATTTTTAGAGGTGGGGCCTGGTTGTAGCAGTAGGTCCCTGGGAGCATGTCCTTGGGTATTGTCTGCTAGGCCCCTCTGCATTGGCCACTATTGAGTGAGTAGCTGCTCTTCTCTGGTACACCATCTCCTCTACAGACATTCTCTTTACCACAGCTTAGCAATGGGAACCAGTTGTCCTCAGGCTGAAACCTCTGAGACTATGAGCCAAAATAAATCTTTCCTCCATTAAACTCTCTCCAGGATTTAATCATAGTTAAGAGGATTCTGACTAATACAAAGATTTTTTTACATGAATATGGATATTGGACTCAGACCCTTACTTGCTGTGATTTTGGACAGGTTACTTAATGATAAGTGAAGTTTGTGTACTACTAGGCTAAGCAATTCTCATGTTGTCTTGTGTTGGCTTTGTCTTTGATGCTCTGCAACTTCCCTGTGACGCTGGAATATCCGATTTTCAATATGGAGCACTGAGGTGCAGACAGGAAGAGTAATTTGCTTTAAAACACACACAGAGAAAATGGCAGTACTGAGAGTTAGAACTCTGGTACTTTGACTCCAGAAATGGTGCTCTTCCCTACATTGTAGCCTTACTGAGCCACTATGGAGTGATTTGTTAAGACTTGTGCTGTGGCTGTCAGCAGCGTTCAGTGCAGAGTAAGTAATTGCTCCAAACCAGGAGTCATTGCCATCCTTCAGCTTAAGAGCTTTTCTTCTCTTACATTCTTCTCTGGTGGCATTGTTCCATAGTGTCACCATTGTGATTTGCCTTTGCACTCACTAGGCTGCAAGCTTCTTGAAGGCAGAAGCTTTTCATGCAGTGTGGGTCCTCGTGGCACAGTAAAGGCTGTTGAATGAGGGAACAGATGAAACACTTTGCTATGGTCTTGGTGCAGGAAAATCAGCTCTGCAGAGTTTCAGGTTTGAAGCCAGCCTCTGTCACTTTCCTTTGTGCCTTATGCATATTAGTTTCCTCCTCAAACCCCCACTTCCTTGTTTATTTAAGGGGAAAAGAAATTTGCTGAAAAAAGGCCAAGAAAATGATGCTTATTAGAGACTTCACAGAATGTCTAATATATGTAGGTAAACAATTCTAATTTCTTTCTAAAATTTTTTTTCATAAATTTTATTCATTTATGAGAAAGAGAGAGAGAAGGAAGGGAAGGGAAGGGGGAAGGGAAGGAGGAAGGGAAGGGGAAAAGAAAGGGAAGGGAAGGAGGGAGGGAGGGAGAGAGAAGAAGGAAGGAAAGCAGGGAGGGAAGGAGGAAGAAGGGAGGGAGGGAGGGAGGGAGGAAGGAAGGAAGGAAAGAAGGAAGGGGAAAGGAAACGGGAATGCTGGGCCTCTTGCTTCTGCAGATGAACTCCAGAGCATGCATCACTTTGTGTGTCTGTCTACATGGCTACTGGGGTATTGAGCTCCAGCTGACAGGCTTTGCAAACAAGTGCCTTTAACTTCTGAGCCATTTCTTCAAATCTGCTGAAAGTCAGGTACTCTGCTACATGTTAGAGGTACAGAGATAAAAATGCTCCCTTACTCAGGGACTTCGGGTGTTACAGGAGAGAACTGTCACCAAATGTGTAAAATAATGTACAGTGGACACAGTTTGGGCAAACTGTGGTGGGAAAAGGGGAAGAATAGTCAACTCCTTGGTGTAAAATAGATGTAAATTGAATTTTGAAAATGTATAAAAATTCATAAAGCAGAGCAGAAATAAAAGGCCCTGAAATGCCAGGATTGTGGACTTAATTGAATCGGGAATGGGAAGTCATTGAAAGTTTTTGAGTAGGAGGGTGACATCAACAAAAATGTCCTTCAGGAAGATTAATCTAACAAAAATATGTAGGATGAGTTAGTGGAGAGAGAAATGAGGAAACAAATATCACACAGACCTTTAGTGAAACCTCCTACACGGGAGAGAAATCCACTGAGCAGCAGCCACGCAGATGGTCATCCAGATGATCCTGGAAACCCGGCAACCGGGATCCTCTACCCACTTAGAAAGCTCCCTTTTTCCTGTCTTCCCCGGTCCATCCATCCGTCCTTCCAGCCAGCCAAGCATTCCCTGTGCACCAGTGATGAAGCTAGATTTACCTGGGAGTCAGTCAGCTACCAAAGTCCTGCCCTTGAGAATCTCACAATCCAGTGGTTACATTTTAATTGAATAATTCTCATTGTTGGAAAAAATTTTTTCTTGAACAAAAGCCTAAATCTGCTGTCTTTGAAGCCACTCTCTTCCCAGTTTTATTTTTCTTACAAAATACATCATGTGCATCTTTCTTTTGTATGACTTTTTTTTTTAAACATATTCACAAACTGTGTCACAGAACTTCCCGGTCTTCTCTGGGAAACGCACCTCCTTTACAATGATCTCAGAAGAGAAATTCATAAAATTTAAGAAATTGTGGAACTGAATGAGATTTTGGAAATCATTTAGAAATCAAATCTCAGCCTCATTACTCTAAGGTAAGATCTGAGTCAGAAATAAGTTGTGACTTGCCTAAGAGCAACAAAAGTAGGGCGAGAACTCAGACTTTCCAGTGTCCAGACTTGCAAGACTAGTGTCTGGTAACTCCACCCACATGTTCTGGAAATCTTTACTATCTCCCCAAAATGTGCTAGCAGAAGTTGAGTGTCATGTCTGACTTGTGTTCTGACCTGGATAGAGAAGGGCAATGCAATTATAAAGACCGTCAGTGGCAGTTGCCAGGCTCAGGCTTTTTCTCATTGTCTCTCAGCGGCCTCTGTGGGTGGGTGGTGGGTTTAGTGCCCCAGCCTCACAGGAGTGAAGTGCTTTCCAATGGCTACAGAGCTCCTAAGTGGAAACCACCACTGTCTTCATGGTCAGTGACTGACCTCCTCCCAGAGAAGGTCCCTTATTTACCATAGTTTTGTAATGAAGACACAGCAGCGTTTGCCTGGGTGCGTGTTGTCAGAGGCTCAGCCTTTGCTCCTGGAATGGGGCAGTTAGGGGTTTTCCATCCTGCGTTTCTAAATAGAGGTCTTGGGTTAATGTCACACCCCTGGTTGGTTAGGAGTCTAGAGAGGCTTCAGTGACCCCTTGGCTGTGACTTCTGGCTTTGTCCTGTAGCTGATGGAGGAACAGCAGTACTGTTCTTAGATCTCAAAAAGTGTTCCAGGAAGGATTTCGTCCACTGGCCAGGGAGTCCTAACCATGAATGCTATCGTGTGGTGGGGCCTAGATACAATGGGTCTTCCACTGACCATCTTTAGGCTTTTCTTGCTGCAACAAGCATTTCTCTCCTCCCCCAATTCTGCTCCTCACAAGGTTACTGACTTACAAGCAAGGTCAGGGGCCACTTTTGACAAGACCCTTCCCTCCTGGGCTAGAATAGACTTTCTTGCCAGTGCACGTTCCGGCAAGTATGTTCTCAGCACTGTGAAAGCCCTTATCGAAATCTGCACGATTAATGTTTGTTCTGCCCAGATGTCCCCCCACTAACCTGAGAGTTCCCTGAGAACACACACCATATAGTTTTGTCTTTACAAACTTTCCCTTTGCTGGAACCTATAAAAAGACTCAAGTGGTGCTTCCTCGTCGTTGGCCATCCCTCCAGGTTTGTGCTGGGGTGGCTCTGCTAGGCTCTCTCTGGCACCTTCCCCATCAGGATAACGATGTTGGAAAGGACAGGGACCAAAGGCAGAGCCAAGGAGAACTGTGGCCTGATCAGTGCTTCCTCCTCATTGCTACCCAAGCATGAATGAACACGGTGACTGTTATGTAACCAAACCCTCAGAAATGTGTGTGAGCTGAGTCTGTCCGTTCTGAAGCTGCCAGGATGACCACAGGACTCTTTCACGTGAGGGCTTCCACTTCCTCCCTCCAAGTTCTGAACATACACACAGCCAGAGTGGACTTCCTGCGAGCCTGTCTCATCACACTGCCCCTTTTATATAAGCCACTCAGATCCAGGCCCCATTGCTCTCAGAATAGGAATCATCAAAGGACCCACCCAGCTCGCATGGTTGGCTTTCTCTCCAGCCTGTCTTGGGGTTCAGTTGGCTTTATTTTTACCCTACAGGCCTTCAACCCCCTCAGCTACATAGGCTTTCCTCCTTCTAGAAGTGTCCTTCTCCCCTGTTCCCTATTTTAATTTATGAACTCCTGTCTTGATTCTTGACTTCAGTGTTATTTCCTCAGGGAAGTCTTGTCTTATCCCCCCCCCCATCATTCAGTACTTTCTGCTGAGAACACTGATAACTTGACTCAATATTCTTAGTGAACCCTTGTTAGTGCTGTGTGCTTATAAAAATGTGCTAAAGCCTCATTTTAGTTCTGGTAGAAATCTGGCCATGGTTTAGTTTCCTGAGTCTATCCCAGATTTGGGGGTAGGGGGAAGAAAAGAAAAGAAAATGTGTCCCTTTATTTGCAGCAACTTCTTGAATGCAGAGAGGCTTCAGGGTTGCTATCTCCTCATCTGCCCTGGACTGCCTTTTTTTCCTTTTTCTTTATTTTTAAAAGACATTTTAAGTTATTTTTGTTTCTTGCACTTTTTACTGGCGTTTCAGGGCAGCAAACTGAGCTTAGAGACCCGGGATCCTGTGCAGCTATGTAAGCATAGGCAGGCTTTGGTCCCTGTCTGCTGCTGGTGTGTTGAAATGAATGAACAGGACCTCTCCCTCCAGCTCCTTGCCCTGGGAAGCGCTGCCTCCTGACTCAGTGACTTTCCCACTCCAAAGGCAGGCTGTGCAGCTCCAGCTTTGGTTCAGGACTCCACATCTACCCTCCAGGACTTCGTGAAAATATACTCAGGTTGCCCAATTAAATGCTGCTTAACTTTGAGCGAGATATTTCATCTTTGTTAAGTTTCATCTCAGTTGTCTTGTCTATGAAATGAGGATGATAACAGATCCAGTGTAGTGGGCGCTGGAGGTATCAGTACCTCAGAGTTCCCCAAGTTATGAATGCATGATGAGCACTCTTTCAGAGTTAGCCATTTTAAATATTTGTCTCTCTTCCTTTTTCAATCATTGAAAAATATCCCAGCATATTTCTACTGAATTCTTTAGCTGTTGCAGATGGCATGTCACCATGTAGAGGTATAGTGAATGAAACTTTGCTGGTCAACAGATTTCTTGCAAGAAGGGCATTATTGCAATGAGTTGCTTAGGGGAAGAGAGGATAGGAGGTGGGAAGGGACTGGAAGAGAAGATTCATTCTGTAAATGTTGCAGGAGATGGATGGCCTGCCAGGTGGTGTACACTGTGATCTGAACAGCTATAGATAGGAGGGAAAGGATTGTGGATGGGCTGGTTAGAATTAGTGAAACACACACACAACACACACACACATTTGACCACATGCACACTGAATTGCAGTGGTTTATTGACTTAAGGTGACATTTTGTAGACATCTAAGTAAGGATTTAATAATTTAATAATTCTAATTTCCTTTTGTAATCTAGAAATAACTGATTCCTCCCAGAGCCACAGGTGTTTCTGTTGGCCTGTGAAAAGACTATGTCCCGGAAAGATAAATTTGGGCCTAGGGAGGAGAAGCATTGGGGTCTGAGGTGACCCTGGCTGAGATGTGGTTGTTTTCTTCTGGGGCTCTGAATACAAGGAGTAATTACAGCTCTGCCTCATTATTAGGACTGTTACAAATGGAGGATCCAGTTAAGGAGATGACTGAGGGCAGGTGTGGTCACTGTGCCTATGAGCCTGTACTTCTGAAGGGATTCCTCAGTCAAACTCCTCCCCCAGCACACATTTGCTCTCAGTGACTCCAGGCAACACACAAAGGCACGGATTCACTCATTAAACACCTACTAGTAAGTACCTACTGAGTGTCGTACACTTGACTTGTACAGATGGTGCTGGCACCCATCATTGTGGGGAAGCTCATAGCCTTTCTTTTCTATGTCTGTCCTCACTCATGACGATGGCCCTTGACAGTTACCAGCACTGGAAGAATAAAGAGCCTGGAACCCCCCTGGCACCGGGGCTCCTGCAGCGAAGTGTGGTGTTCACACCCATCTCTTCACCCCATGGCTGTTACTGATCATAGGAAAGTTCTTTGCATTTGCAGATGACATAATTTCTTTCTTAAAAATAAAAGAATCTAGGCAAGTCTCTAATTCTAAAATTTTGTGATTGTATGATTCTAAATTAGTTTAAGAAAGTAGGCAGACAGTTTTGAATGTGTTTCCATGGACACTGTGGATACTGTGCTGAGGTGTCTGCTTAGTCACATTTGTCGCCATCTGTCATCAAAGAATTACTGGATGTTGGTCTGAGGGCAACTCAAGGTGCTTAGAGGAACTGTTGTCCTTATATTAATGAAATATTGACCTGGTCTAACAGCTTATCATGACAGCATTAGGTATATCAGGCAGAGTACAAGATAAAAATATAAATAAAATGTCACAATAATTAACAAATAATTTTAGTGTAAGTGTATCCCATGTGATATGCTTTGGTATATATTTAGACTAAAATGGTTAACTGTGGATCTTTTAGAAACTTTTTTTCCCTAAATTTGACAATCCTAATAGACAGCATCCATTTATAATCTATGACCTTGTGAACATATTAGTGTGAGTAGTAATATTATTATGCAAGAATGTGTATTATAGAAAGTTTTTAAGTGAATTTCAGTAAGTGCCCTCCATTCTAAGCCCCTCCTCAGAAAAGAAACGTTGTAAATGCTGATTCAAACATAACACATTTTATTATTTGTAGGACATTGATTAATGGTTCTCTTTCTCCCTCAGCTAATGAAGTAACAATCATTTCAGTAAAATCCTTCAAATATCCATAAATATAAACTGTATGTTAGCAAACACTTATATTTTGAAAAGCAGACACTTTTAACAATGAAACAATATTTGATGATATTTGAATTTATAGTAGTCAATGAAGGCTTTTTTGGCTAGGTTTTTCTTATCTGATAATACAGCTCTGGAATTTATAGGGGTCAGGACCTGTTAACTCAAGCACACACCAACATCTATCTCCCTAATTCTGGATTTTTCTGCAATTCATCTTTGGTTCTCATTAGCCTAGGAGTATTTATAACCATACCCATTTATCATTTCTTCTTTGAAGATCTAGTGCCTCTCTAAGGAAGAAGGAAAAATACAGACATGTCTTTGCAAAATTTATAGGCTTTTGGTGATTTAAGGTCTTCACTGAAGTCCTAAGTGAAGAATATGAGAAGTTTGCAAATCCTTGAGATAATTAGGAATTTTCCTGTTTTGCTTTGGCTGTTTTTAGTGAAGGAAACGAGAATATAGAGAACAAATTTGATGTTTTCATTATTGTAACTGATATCAAAAGACAAGGTCTAATGTCTTATTTACAAACCTTCGTTAGAATCATTGAATCTTTGATGTTCAAGTTCAGCATCAGTGGTATCTAAGGCAGACCCAAGAGGTTCATGATGGTTTTCTGTCACATTTGAAGGATGAAGGACCACAGGTAGTGCTCTCTTCCCCAGATGCAGGGGGTGGACTTTTTTCAAGGCCCAACAACATCCTCACTCTAGGCACCCTGAGGTCTGCCTTGGCCCAAGGGAACGTATGGCCGTCTTTTCTAGACCTCTAGTGATACCACAGGCCCTTCAGCCCTTCCCTTGATGGCAGGGTGGAGTGGGGCCTGCATGCATGGTGGCCATTCATTGCATGATAAAACAGCTCTGAATTGACCAAGACTGTAGCCCTGGAAAATGCCTTCTTCCGCTCAGGCTGGAAGAGAGAAGCGCAGGTACACAGAAGGCTGTATTTTTCCCAAGCCTCTCATTCAGTAGGACTGTTTTAAAATATGTAATGGATATGTGGTGTGCCCATCTCTGTGAATGCCGATCTAATACACATATCACTTGCCCACATATGTGCTTCTAGTGGCTAATGACCTGGGAAACCAGTGATTATGGAATGAACTCAAATTTAGTATAATACTCAAAGGTTTTCATGACCACTTTCAACCTTTACCATTGAAATAATCAAGTGACTCACACATATATTTCACACATATTTAAATTTTTTAGTTTAAATAATTTGTCCCATTATAAAATGTGAAAATACATAAATGAAATTAATTTTAATAAAATAATTTAGTAACTATTGCAAACCTATAATGTTATTATTTCAACATCTGGCCAGTGCAGAGTAGTTACCTTAATAGCTCCCACATGGGTTCTTGACCTTTGGCTCCCCTGTGGCCTGTGGTCCCCACCTCTCTTTTCACTTCAGGTAAAACGCTTGCCTATTGCATGAGCCTCTCCCATCCTGATGAACCAACACCTCTCCTTCCTTAGGGCTTTTATAGTGTCACCTCCTCTAGCCTCCCTTCCTGGAAGCCCCTCCTGCCCTCTCATCTCTCCAGGGCAGGGAGAAGAGTACTCCATTCCCAGGTGCTGTGATCCCTTGCTTTCTGACATGGATCCTCCCCCTATGCTGTGAGCATTCCTTAACTAGCACTTAACACAGTGTTGGGATATAGTTGGCATTTCATGGCTGCTAAATGGATGCAGAGTCAAGGCATCACTGTGGCCAGTGACAATAGTACACATTTGTTGTACATTCACAAAGGGTCCGTGTGATGTCAAGACTTTTTGTATGTTATTACCTGATCCCAACATCACATGTCTGGGTAGGTTCCACCAACTCTGCTTACAAATGTAGAGGCTGAGTTCCCAGGTCCATCATCATTTATTGGCCACTCCCGCTTGCTGGGTGCTGTTCTTGACATTGTGGAAAACAGCAGGAGCAAGAGACAGGTTCTATTCTTTAGGAGGTTAGATTTGGTTGAGGGAGGCAGGCTGTAAACTAACAAGCAGGTGAGATAATTTTAGGCAACTTTAATATGACTAGTAAATGGGGCATGGTGGAGGACGCCTTTAATCTCGGTGCTAGGGAGGCAGAGGTAGGAGGATAGCTGTGAGTTTGAGACCACCCTGAGACTATATAGTGAATTCCAGGTTAGCCTGGGCTAGAAAGACCCTACTTTGAACCCCCCCCCC
>PVHP010041074.1:0-15594 GCA_004024765.1 Zapus hudsonius | reverse complement strand
AAAACCTGCTAACTATCCTGGGCCCCCAACCCAACCAGTCTAGTTTCACCCAATATCAAAATAACCTACCTGTTTCTAGCTTCCTCAGTAACCATGTCAAATTGACTAATGTACTATTATTCTAGCTGCTGCTGTAACTGTAAGTCCCTGCTACCCTACCCCACCTCTGGATCCAACCAATCCTGTTAAAGTCACCATGACAGAGTTGGTTTTGTTGGGTATCTGAAAGATCGATGAGGGCTTGGGGCTTTTCAGTAAAAGAGGGGTTCTGGAGTTTCCAGTTATATAGATCACTAGTAGCAAAAGGAAAATAGGTTAGATATTAGTTTCCATCCTCATCCTGATTTTGAGACCACTAGTTCCTAAGAGTGGACCCCAGGACATCTCCTCACCTCGACCTGACCAATCCTGTTAAAAGATTCCCCAACTCCTCCCTCGGGCCACTGGCCAGCACCTGTTTGTGGGTTTCTTTTCTTTAAAAACCCTGAGAGTCAATACTTTGGGGACGCAGTCCCAGCTCCCAAGTCTGGTTGTGTCCTGAATCGATTAGCAATAAAAATTTTTTTATGCTTCTGAGCTCATTCAGTTCCTACCTCGTCATTTGCCTGCACCCACACCCTACATTTTGGGGGCTCGTCCGGGATCAGTTAAATTGAGGAGGAGGCTTTTTGGGTTGACCAGTAAGCTTTTTTTCCCTCTGGATTTCTGATTTTCTGGTGTATAGACAACCTGGGGCTCAAATGAGGACAGGCAGACACACCATTGATCCCAGAGCCAAGGGGGATTGTGGGACGCCTCGGCCCCTCCTCTGGTAAATGAGCTGTGAGATTACAGCTTTTAGGACAGGTTTTGGACTCCCCCTTGTGGGAGATCCATGGTGAAGTGCTCTCCCTGTTAACATTGCTGACTTCTCGGCTCCCTCCTTTTGCCTTCTCACTGTTATTTTCAGCCTCTGTTTAGTTCTCTCTCTCTCTCTCTCTCTCTCTCTCTCTCTCTCTCTCTCTCTCTCTCTTGGCATGGGCCAATCTTCCTCCTAACCTTCCACTCTCCTAGACCTTGTCATTGTTGATTTTAAAGATTTCCAGGATGCCATTGTGGTTTCAGCATCAATAGTGAAGCCTGGCAAACTCTGGACCTACTGCCAAATAACCTGGCCAACCTTCCATGTCGGGTGGCCTGCGGAAGGAATGTTCAACCTTGAGACCATGGTTCAAATCCAAGCAGTGATTTTCAGTCATCTGGGCCACCCAGACCAAGTTCCTTACATTGTGGCTTGGCGTTATCTTCTATTTGACCCTCCCTCCTGGTTAAGACCTCTGATTCCGTCCTCTAACAGATCTGCTGTTCTCTGTCTCCAGTTAAAAGGGGAGAAAGGACAACATTAAATCAGCCTTAATACTCACCCACCACGACTCAGGGAACTGAGCAGAAAGATTGTGAGAGCCATGGTGGGGGAGACTATCCAGAGGCATGACACCCCTCAGTAACAACACACTTGGGCCAGGAGAACCAGGCTGAGTACTAGGCTATCCATGGTCCCCTGCCACAAGGACTGATCCAGACGGCCCACGGAGGAGGATATCCAGCTGATTGGGGTTGGGGGGGCATTGGGGAATTGGGGATAACAACTCATTGTTTGCCCACTAAATAATGTAACTCATTATGGTCAATAAATATATACATTAAAAGAAAAAAAGGGGGGGGGAGAAAGGGAAACCCAAGACTCTGGAGGTTCTTCCCCCTTCTACATCTCTGAAAGAAGAGCTCTCTCCTCCTTACTACTTCAGCCCAGGTCGCCGCCAGTGGGACCCACTGTCAGAGGAGGAGCTTATCTCTATCTCATCTTCACTGTCCACCTCTCCTCCTCCGCCGCCCCTGCCTCCCCTTCCTTCAGCACCTGCTGCTAGTAACTCCCCTAGTCCCCTCCACACCTGTTCTGGGAGACAGCGCCCAGCTACTTCTGTGGCCCTCCTGCTCTGGGCCATTGGCCCACCTGATGAGGATGGAAACTAATATCTAACCTATTTTCCTTTTGCTACTAGTGATCTATATAACTGGAAACTCCAGAACCCCTCTTTTACTGAAAAGCCCCAAGCCCTCATCGATCTTTCAGATACCCATCAACCCACTTGGGAGGATTGTCAACAGCTTCTCCAGAGTCTTTTCTCCACTGAAGAGAGCGATTGCATCCGCCGGGAGTGCTTGAAACTGGTCCTGGGTCCTGATGGGTGCCCCACAGATGATGAGACCCAAATCAATGAGGCTTTCCCAGCCACTCATCCCAACCCCAGGGACTGGAACCCTAATACACCAGGAGGTAGGGAGCAACTAAAAGTCTATCACCAGGGCTGGAGAGATGGCTCAGCGGTTAAGGCACTTGCCTCCAGTGCTTAAGGCCCCTGGTTCAATTCCCCAGGACTCACATATGCCAGACCCACAAGGTGGTGGCGCTGGTGCTCTCTCTCTCTCTCTCTCTCTCTCTCTCTCTCTCTCTCTCTCTCTCTCTCTCTCTCTGTATCTCTCTGCTTGAAAATGAATAAATAAAATATTTTTTAAAAAAAGTCTATCACCAGATTTTAATGAGTGGTTTCTGGGCCACTAGGCAGCCCACAAATTTATCAAAGGTTAGTCAGGTAACTCAGGGTAGAGAAGAATCCCCTGGTGCCTTTGTGGAGAAACTGATGGATGTCTATAAGACATATACTCCCTAGAGCCTGGAGGCACCAGAGAACCAGATGGCTGTCAACATGGCTGTTGTCAACCAAGCTGCCCCAGCTATTCAAAAGAAACTCCAGCATATGGATTTGAGGGTAAAAACCTTTCAGAACTGGTTGCAATCGCCGTCAAGATTTATAAGAACAGAGAGACCCCTGAGGACAAGCAAACCTGACGATTATCCAGTGTCCTCCTAGCAGCAGCAGGAGTAGGAGAAAGAAACACTAGGGGACAAATAAAAGTCAGCTAGCCAAGTTGGCTTCCGGGGCACTCCAAAAGGAACCCTATTGAGACCTTGCCTCCAACGGAACCAGTGCGCCTATTGCAAGGAAACGGGCTACTGGAAGGGAGAATGTCCCCAAAAGAAATGGCAAATTGTCACCAAGTGTCCCCACAAAGTTTTAGAAATAACTGGATTAGAGGACTGAGAGGGATGGGGCTCGCTTCCCCTCCTTGAGCCCTGGGTAACTTTAAAAGTGGAGGTGCGTCCTGTTGACTTCCTCATCGATACTGGGGTTCATCACTTGTTCCTCAAATCAGCCATGGGCCCCATATCTGGTCAAAAGACCTGGATCCAGGGAGCAACAGGAACCGACTTCTACCCACCGACCACACAACGCTCCGTGGATCTGGGAAAAGGTAAAGTTTCTCATTCTTTCATGGTCATCCCTGACTGTCCCTACCTCCCCCCCCACCCTGGGAAGAGACTTGTTAAGTAAAATGGAGACCCTCTGGACAACCCTAGCCCTTCATTCCTATGCAGAGAACCTCAGTCCCCATCTAGGCCTCCCTCTGCACACCTCTCCCAGTTAGTGTCTCTTCTCACTCTGTGACTTGCCACAATCCCAGCTCTTTATGACGTTACTTTATTGTTTTCTTTGTACCTCAACCTTTCTCTGCATTCTCAACCAGTGGCTTCATTTTGCCACGCTGGCCTTCTGTAAACAGAATCAGTCCTACGGTATGTGCCCCTTGATGTCTGGCTTTTCCCCTAGTCATTCTATTCTTGGTGCCTATACGTGGGTTTCTTTAGTTGTTGACTGTCCTTATTTATATGGTCTTGTTTCTTTCTTTTTATATTTTTGAAGTAAGGTCTCATTCTGCTCCAGGCTGACCTGGAATTCACTCTGTAATTCCAGGCTGACCTCAAATTCAACAGCAATTCTCCTACCTATGCCTGCTGAGTGCTGGGATTAAAGGTGTGTGCCACCACACCCGGTTTATGTGGTCTTGTCTACTCATCTGCTAAGTTATCTTGCTTACTGTATCATGAGTATATTTCTCTTGTTTTCAGGAAAAGCTTGAGAACGGTGGTGTCTTTTCTTCTTTGAAGAGTTTAAATCCTTCATGAGGCCCTGGGAGGTTGCTGAGTCAGCCAGAGATCATCTAGGATCACCTTATTCCCGTTGTAGAGTCTGGAAGATTCTCTGTCATGACCTCATCATTCAGAGCTGAATTCAAGGAACTGGCTGCCTCAGTTCATCCCAGCATCCAGGGAAAGGTGCTGGGGCCGTGAGAACCAACCTTGCACTGAAACGTGGGGCTTTGTTTAATCAGGCCCTCTGCCCTGGACAGGGCCGGTCTTCATCTTTGTCCCCTCAGCTGGCAAAGTTGTAAATGCATCATCCCTCCCCGTGACCCTCTTGCACATCTGGACAGGAGCAGACATCAAAGCTGGTCTCACGGAGATCATTCCCAGAGTGGCTGGACCAGCTGCATTTTGCTTGGAGTGAGTGAAAATTCCAGGAGCTCTGGTCCTTGTTGGGATTCAGTGCTGTGCTGTCTGATTTTTTATTGATTGATTGCAGTATTGGGGATTGAACCAAGGCTTCATTCATAGAGCTCTACCACTGAGTTCACCCCTGGCCCTTATTTAATTGGTTTCTTTTAGTTATTACCCTGGGTGTAGCAAGGTCCCTTTGGTTTTGACTTGCATTTCTCTAATGCAAGGCTCTTCTCAGGGCATTGGTTTCACTGCATATCCTGTTTTGTAAAGAGTCCGTTCCAGTCTCCCATCTTTAGCTTGGACTCTTCTCTTACTATTGAGCTTTGAATATCCGTTGTGTTTTCTGAACTCAAATCCTTGTTGGGTGTGACTTACAGATGTTTTCTGTCTTCTGATTGTATTTTAATTACTTTCTTTTTACTTCTTCTATGACTTCAACCAATAGATACATCGAAGAAAAAAGAGAAGCCAAAATAAAACTCCATGTAGGCACGATGGCTATGCGAGCACCTGGGAAAAATTTAACAATTATATCCAATTATCAGTTGATTATGTTCAATATCAGTTGCCTTTGGGCAGTGGGGGTGACTGGTGGAGAGAGGGAGGGTCAGAGACTAGTTTTTTCCTGACACTTAATGGGTTGGCAAAAAGAATGTTACTTACCAGGAAACACAAGAGCATAGACCTGCCATCGACTATCACCAGTGTATAACTAGAGGACATTGTAAACCAACAAGTTAAAAAAGATGTCATTCTGGGATGGAGAGATGGCTCAGCGGTTAAGGCACTTGCCTCCAGTGCCTAAGGACCCAGGTTCAATTCCCCAGTACTCACATAAGCCAGACTCTCTCTCTCTCTCTCTCTCTCTCTCTCTCTCTCTCTCTCTCTCTCTCTCTCTCAATCTCTCTGCTTGAAAATGAATAAATAAAATATTTTTTAAAAGATGTCATTCTAAGATAAAAGGACACTTTAAAATTAATGCATTTAGCTTTATGCAAAGTCCCTTGTGTGTGTATGTGTGTGTGTTGTACATAAGCTTGCGTGCTCATGAGCGTGCACGTACACACACACACACACACACACACACACACACACACACACACACACACACACAAAACAGCACATCAAGCAACACAGTTCAGGGTCAAATGACACCCGAGATCAGCACGGAGCCAGCAGTTGGAGTCTGACAGACACGTCACATGCCTCAGTCCTGTGACCCTGTCCCCTGGAACTCTAGTCCTTCAATCAGGATGAACTCTTGGTTTGTCCGAGGAGAGCTGGATCCTCTCAGGGATCTGCTGTGCAGTTGGGGTGCCCAGCTGCTCCTGGCATCCCTTGTGCCCTGCAGGCCACGTCTCAGACACTGAAGCTGGCATCTTGAACAACTGCCAAGGGATCTCAAGTGCAGGGGAGCTGATGGCTTCCTGGGAAATCTCTGGTTAAACAGGAAGATCCTCCAAGACACTTGTCGCCACTCTGGCCAGAGACGCCCCACGTGTTCAGCTGGACACACTTGACAGGTGACTTCAGAGCACTGGGCAGCAGTGGCCAACGTGGCCATGCCCCATCCTGCCTCATTTCATCCTGCCTTACCCTGCCGCCCATTTTTCTTCTCCTTGGCTGTTTTCTAAGGAAGCCTGGATAGGAAAGCATTGACATTTCTCACTGCAGAAGTCGGGAGGAGGGGCTGTGGAGATGGCTGGTAGGTAAAGCTCTGCCTGGAGTTTGGATACTTGGCACCCACATAAATGCTGGGTGGCCCACCTGCAATCCCGGGGTTTATCCCTGGGGCAAGGTCACAGGCTAGGCTAGCAGAACTAATAAGTTCTGGGTTCAAGTGAGAGACCCTGTCTCGATAAACAAGGTGGAAAGTGATCAAGGAAGATACCCAACATCAGCCTCTGACTTCAATGTGCCTGTGCACCTGCATGCGTGTATACCTGTACAGATGCACACACACATACACCACACGACATACACACATGGACGGACACACACCACACAACATATACACACACACCACACAACATATACATACATGGACGGACACACACCACACAACATATACACACACTTACATGCACCACACAACATATACATACATGAATGGACACACACCACACAACATATACACATGCACACATACAACATATACACACATGCACCACACATCATATACACACATGGACAGACACACCACACAACATATACACACACACACCACATAACATATACACACATGGACTGACACACACCACACAACATATACACGTCACACATACAACATATACACACGCACCACACAACATACACACATGCACACACCACAACGTATGCACACACACACACACACACACACACACACACACACACACACACACACACAAGAAGTCTGGAGGAAAGCAGGAAGGGACAAGGGAGCTGCTCAGTAGGTCCTGAGGGACCACACTGACCACCTTCTTGCCCCGCTGTTCTCAGCATGGGACTTTGTCCCCAGGCTGCTCCACCTGCAGACCTGGACGAACAGTCCAGAAGGAAGACAGGGCAGGGCACAGGGTCAAACTGCGTATTTTGACAAGGTTTATCTTTCTGTGCACAACAGTGGCTTGTCTAAGTGTCACAAGACAACGAGTGTCTCCAGTGGAAGCTCAGAAATTAAATTATTAATCTTTGTTTTCCCACGTAGAAGTGGACAAGTGGACAGGGGTTTCCAACGGATGATAAGTGCTCAACTTGCCGGATCAGCTGAAAGTGAAGGCGGAGACTGAGACAAATGTATTTTGCACAACTAATAATGTTAATATTTTATTCACTCTCTTCCTGCTCTTTACCCAAGAGCAGCCAAATTCCTCTCTTTTTGCCTCAGGCAGAATAAATTTCTCTCTTCAAAACTGCAAATTGAAGCCTGGCATGGTGGCACTCAGGAGACAGATGTAGGAGGATCGCTGTGAGTTAGAGGCCAGCCTGAGACTACATAGTGGGGAAAATGGAAAAAGCCCTGCAAATTGAACAGAGTGTGAGAGCTCACACCTATAATTCCAACATCTGGGAAGCTGGAACAGGAGGATTGCCATGAGTTCAAGGCAGCCTGGTCTACATAATGAACACCAGACCAGCCTCAGCTATGAGTGTGATCCTGTCTCAAAAAAACAAACAGGTCCTGGAGAGATGGCTCAGCAGTTAAGGTGCTTGCCTGCAAAGCTGACCAACCCAGGTTCCGTTCCCCAGGACTCACATAAAACCAGATGCACAAAGTGGTGCATGGGTCTGGAGCTCATTTGGAATGGCTAAAGGCCCTTAGTGCACCCATTTTCTCTCTCTCTCTCTCTCTCTCTCTCTCTCTCTCTCTCTCTCTCATAAATACATTTGTTTATGAGAGAGAAAGTGAGAAGAGGCAGACACAGAGAGAGAATGGACATGCCAGGGCCTCCAGCCTCTGTAAACAAAGTCCAGATGCATGTGCCACTTTGTGCATCTGGCTTTATGTGGGTATTGGGGAATCAAACTTGGGTCCTTCTGCTTTGCAGGCAAATACCTTAACAGCTAAGCATCTTTCCAGCTCAGTAAATAAATATATATATATATTAATACTCTACCCATTCATTTTTCAAGCAGAGATACAGAGATTGAGAGAGAGAGAGAGAGAGAGAGAGAGAGAGAGAGAGAGAGCACACCAGAGCCACCACTTTGTGGGTCTGGCATATGTGGGCCCTGGGGAACTGAACCCGGGGCCCTAGGCACTGGAGGCAAGTGCCCTAACTGCCGAGCCATCTCTCCAGCCCATAAATATATATTTTTAAAGATCTCTGTGTGGTATCTCTTCTCTGTCTCTTCTTCTATCTCTCTTTTCTTGCAAATAAAAAATAATAAATAAATAAACCCAAACCAAACAACAACCACAAAAGCCTGCAAATTCAATTCGATAATAGAAACTTTAAAAAACTATTCTTAAACATTTTAAACATTTAAATACCTGGATGTCTAGATTCAAACAAAGGGGACTGGAATCCCCCCCCCAGGTTAGCTGAGCCCTCTCCTATAGAGGGTTCAGCTCAGCACCCCACCAGGCCTGCCACCCCTCCAACTGCCTGGCCAGCTCTGGAGCTTCCAATGCCTCACCCAATGATGCATTGTTTTCCTATTTCATTGAAGATCTCTAAAAATGAACCCAAGATGGAATGACAGACCGTGAGACAATTTTCTTAATCATTCTCATTCTTGTCAACTGCTAGAAGCTCCTTAATGGGCTTCATGGATTATGGACCTTACAGCCCGATTGTCTCAGGTATTTTGTTATAGTGCTGGAAAGCTGATTGATAGTCGCTTGTTATAATAAAGAGCCATATGTATCTCTTTAAAATGTCTAAGTGTATTCTAGGACACATGTCCTCGAAGGAGTAAAATGCCTGCCAAGTGCAGATGCTCCAGGCCCTTCAGCACCCAAGTGCAGCGCTGACTATCAACACTGAAGGTGTTGGGAGTGTTGGTGTTTTTCATTCATAAAAAATTCATAAGTGAGAACAGCTCTGGGCGGATTGAGAGCAGGGAGACCAGATCAGCTACTAATTTCATTCTGAATAATGTCCCCAGAAAATCTCCAGTGTTTCTGTAGATGTGGAACTAACTGGCTTAATTCAGAATTTTCTGGGGAATTGGGTACTGAAAGTCAGAACAACTGTGGTATCTCAACACAGTGTTCTGTGTTTCATTTCCTCAGGGATCATCTTTAATGACTGTGTTTTAAAAAGTGAGAAAACGCCATGTGAGAAGGAACAAGGGGAAAAAAAGGAACGACGCCTCACCGAAATCAAACGCAATCTCAGAAATGCTTCAGCTGACACTCATTTCTGAAGCTTTAATTTGCAGCTGCGTGAGGCAGAATGCTGAGCCCCGGCAATCCCCACACCCCGCGCCAAAACTGCTTCGTTATCACATCTCTTTTGGAGGCCTGATGCGTGGAGATATCCAGGGGACGTGTGGGAGTGGACGCCCCCGGCTCCCGAACTCTGAGCATGGACAGGGTCATTGTGCGCTGAGGCTGAGGCCTGGGTCATCCTTGTGTTTTGGGGTACACCCCTGCAGGGATCCACCGGGGTCAGTGGGCTAGGCTACCCCCTCTGCTCTGTGAAGGGCACTTGGGAAGGAGAGGATGGACCAGGAGGACAGGAGAGGCAGGACGATGGAGGACACAGGGGTCTCCAGGGCAAGGTGACCCTCCTTGCGGGAGGCAGCTAGTGTAGATCACCTGGGGAACCGTGCAGGCCTCAAGGACTCCATGTGGTTGCTTGGGGTGGGCCTCGCCTAGGTGAGTACCTCATCCCTCAGGCAGTCAAGGGGAAGGAGTCAGAGGTCCCACCCAAGCCCCAGATCTAGTTCTGTCCCCTCTTGGTGCCCGACTGAGTTCCAGGAAGGGACACTGAGCTATGGAGAGTTCTGGTTCCTCAAGCTGTCATCTCATCTCCCATCACCCCACTGGCTTCAGCCAGGGTTCAGGTGTGTCCCAGACAGGCCGCTCGGCTACATGCTTGTGGCCCCCACCACCTCCTTTTCTCAGGGCTAATCCCACATGAACCTCAGCTCCCAACCCCCAGGGGTGGTGGGGTGCAGGCAGGGGTGTGGAACAGCAGCCCCTGCAGTGAAGGCTGCTCCTCCCCAGGCGGGCTCCCTGGGAGATAGCAGGGAGCCTGGGAGATCATCTTACCAAGGACGCAGCCCTGCTTGGGGTGAGCTGAAAACCACAAACTGCTCTCAGAAAGCACCTGCATCCCCCATCTGTCACCTTCTGTAAAAGGACAGCTGACGGAGGCCCAGAGGGTCAGTTCCCAGGGTCCCACTGCTTCCTCTTACGCCTTGGGCTTCGAAACATGCAGCAGGATGTGGAGGTGCAGCGTGAAACCTATGGGGACCATAGTCAGGCGGGCCTCAGCCTTGGTTTGGGGGATGTGCGTGCATACGAGTGTGTGCATGTGTGTGTGCATGTGTGTGTGCGTGTGCATATGAGTGTGCACATGCATGCATGTGTGTGTGCGCGTGTGTGCATGCATGTGTGCATGCGTGCATGCGTGTGTACGTGCGGGCCCCCATCTCTGCCTCCGCACTGCCCAGCTGCACCGGCTGCGAAGCTCGCTCTTGGCAGTTTGAGGATGGCGAGCTCCCTGGGGCTGAGCCCATGAATGCCACATAGGCAGGGGGCCTTTCCCTCCTCCTGGCAAGGAATGCTGGAGACCTGCCAGAATGAGCCCGAGACATCCCCCGACAGACAGCATAATAAGACCTAAATCAGACCCTAGGGGTCCAGCAGTGACTTGGGGTCTGTGTGGCTGGTTGACAAGACACAAACAAACAGCAAATGTCTCTAAACTTCTTTAGTTGGACTCAGAAATGGGCTTTGCTTGGATTACTCCTCCCAGGGGGCATGACAACCTATTTTTAAAAGCTCATGTGGAAAAGCCTTCTTGCAGCTGTGAAAATAGTCTCAGGGTCATCTCTCCCGTCCTCTGCAGCATGTCCCTGTTGACACGAAAGGTCATGGCTATGGTGGCTGGCCAAGGAGCTGGGCAGGAGGTCAGTCTCTGCCTCCCCCCCTTGAGGGACAATGGTGTGGATGACGGTGGGGGACACGTGGTAAGACTGTCACATCTTCTCACGATCACTGACCGCCAGGCCTCCTGCAGAGAGCTCTCTGAACGTCTCCCGCGGTGACACCCGCTTTGCTTCACCAAGGTCCCCATTGGCCTCCTTTGAGAGGAAATGTGACCCTGGTTTCATGCGTTTGCTCTGTGGGCTTGGGACGCGTGGGCCTTTCTGGAGAGCTGGACAGATGTCATCTAGGCCTCCAGACAGAAGTTCAGGAAAACCCAAAGCACCACAAGGGTGTCCAGATCACTGCTTCGCTTTGGAACTTCTGGAAGCATCCGTTGTCAAAATCTCCTAAACCACCATCACATACCAAGAGCCTCACAATGGTTTTGGTCAGCACCACAGAATAACTTTTGTACAGTATTTCCATTCTGCCATGCTGGGGGGTGGAGTCCAGGTCTCTCTCTAATGCCAGAGCCTCGCCCCAGCCCTCACACAGCTTCTCATGTGTTTTCTTCTTTAGTCTCTCTGAGCTGCTGGGTCGGGAGGTGGTTGCAGACACCAATGCATGAAGAAACAAAGACTAGTCCAAGACCACATATTCCGCCGGTCATCCCTGTTCCCGAGAGGCATCCCGGGTTCAGGGTTCAAATGAAGTCCTGTCACATTTGCTTGCCTGCCATGTAGGAATAATTTTTGCTGATTTTCTTCAGTCTGCATGACCATATGTTGCGGGCAGCTTTCTAGTTGCTGCGCAGAAAGAACCCAAGCAAAAGCGGCTTGTGGAGGAATGGGTTTATTAGGCTTACGGACTCGAGGGGAGACTCCATCCTGGCAGGGAAAACGATGGCATGAGCAGAGGGGTGGACATCACCTCCGCCACAGCACTGCAAACAGCGGCAGGAAGGTGTGCCAAACACTGGCAAGGGGAAGCTGGCTTAGAACCCCCATAAGCCCACCCCAACAACACAGCTCGAGTGAGGTTCTAATTCCTGAATTGCCATCAGCTGAGGATCGATCTATCCGACCACATTCACTTGTTTGGGGGGGACACCTGGATCAAACCATGACACCATAGGACCTCCTTCTCCAGGGGATGTGCAGCCCATGGAAGCACTGGATAAAGTCACCGTTCCTGGAGCCCACATCTGTCTCTTAAGGTCACGCTGTGTGTCCCCTGACCCTTCCCACAGGTCAGCTGCCGACTGACCACCAGTGTGGGTCAGCTCAGCTTTGTGGCTCATCTGGGTAGTTGCTGAGTCTAGAACTCATGCCGCCCCCTGTGACCCAGGCATGGTGGTAGGACAGTGTGTCGGCAGAGTCCATCTCAGCTCCTAATTGGGCACCTAATGGCCACCTCGTCCCTTCCATGTGGGGGGAGAGTGGTGGAAGCACGTAGAGGAGAGAGAGCAGGGTTCCATAAATGTCTAACGACTGGTTCTTAGGGGGCAAATGTTAGCTTGTAGCATCTGGCGTAGACACTCCCAATATGGCGTACGTCAAGCTAGTGACACTACATCACAGGAAGAAGAGATGGGAAGCTGTTAGTTCTGCGATACCCAGGACACCCATTTGGGGTAGCTGACCCCAAGGACTTGGGTCCTAGGGGTCCACTCTCTGAGCCCTCATGGCTGTTACCTCACAGGACCCTCTTCCTAACTGGGTGGTCCCTCCACGTAATCTGAAATGTCTCTCTGCACGCTGCTTTGCACAACCTCGTGTGGTGGAGATGTGGCCCCCTCATGTCCGAGAGCTCAAGGCCTTGACCTCCCTGCGTAGAAGCCCCCAAGGGAGAGTGGTGCAGGCACGAGCCACTCTGCTGCCCCTGTGTATCGTGAACCCTGCGGCCTTCCAGCAGGGAACAGGGACCTGCACGAGTCAGAGTGGAGCAGCGGGGAACCAGGGTGTGCAGTGTGATCACCCCAGCTCTGGTAGAAACCAGGCTGTGCCCATCAGAGGGAGACCCAACCATAGCCTTGCAGCAGCCCCAATGAAGCATGTGAATGAAGGGGCTCTGGGAGCGGGAAGGGACAGGCCACCAAAGCCGGCATGTGTCATCCCAGGTCATAGAGTGGCAGGGCTAGATGGTGGGAACCCTAACCCTAATCTCCAGGCCAAAGCTCTCTGTCTGGAAAGACTTTCAGGCCAGGCTTCTAGCTGCCGCCTAGCATGGGCCCTGGCTCTGTGGAGACAGGAGTTGAGCTGAGCTTGATGTCCCCTTGCTGTCCTTCCAGGTGCTGCTGTCCTGCTGCCACACCCAGCAGGTCTCCTCACCTTCCTGCAGGGCAAGGCCTGGGCCCAACTGAAACGTTTCAGATTGCGTGGAGGGACCACCCAGTTAGGCAGGGGAACAGCAACAGAGCCAAGCCCCAGGTGGTGACAGGTGGACAGAACACTAGGAACAGGGACGTGGGTGAGGCTTCCTGGCACATCAATACGCCGGTTCAGTGGGCATGGCCTTGGCACCCACCATCGACTCAACAGTAGGCACTGGCAGCTTCCTGCTCCATCCTTGGGTGTTCATAGCCAATCATTAAAGCCAGAGAAATCCATGGTGTCCTCACCCAAGCCTGGAATCTTTTATGGCTCTGTAAGCAGGGGTTCCCTTCGGCTGGACTAGCAGGGAGAGAAACACATTTTAGATTCCACTTGCTGGGTCAGGAGCCTCCTGGCTTTCTCTTTGGGGGAGCCTCTGTTTCCTGGAAGGATGCTGGTGTTTCACAATAGGCCTCTGGCCTTGTGAAATCCAGCCCCAATCCCTAGTTAACGAAGTGACTCATGTTTGAGCTTGCTGATCTCTTCGTTCCAGGATAAAATAGTTTGTGCTGAGCCACCCTTGTGCATCAAAGATGACGTTTCTTAGCCTCACTTTGTCTTCGATGAGTGCTCCATGGGGAGAGCCTGGGGGACGGGGAGCTGCCTGGGGGCTGGGGAGCTGCCTGGGGGCTGACCATGAAGGAGTCCGCTCGGCTGGGCTGGGCTTATTTTCCAGAATGTCTAGGCTGGCGTTGTGAAACATGCTCACCTGACTGAGAAGCAAGCGCCACACTTGGCCTATTGTGTGTGGCAAGCATCTGCCCTCTGGCCAAGCAGGGTGAGTCCCAAAGAGCCTGGGTGCTGTGGGATCCCAGCTGAGAGCCCTGTGCACACGGAGCTTAGCGTCTGCATGACAATCCATTTGTGTTTCTTCAACAATCTTCATGGATTCCAGTTCTTCACAGAAGGAATGAGCCGGGGGTGAAAAAAACACAAGCACAGATTCCAGAGTTTGTGGCAGGCAATCCTGTGAAGTGCCTTTGGGGCTTTGAACCATCATTATTTGTAATATTCTCTGAAAAGCCAGCAAATAATTGTTTTCCCCAGACTGATTTGGTTCTTTTCCTCTGGGCAAATATTGATTCTCTTCCCCCTCCCCCTCCAAACTCGGGGCTGAATGGGACTGAAATTAACAGGACTGCTTTTGTTTAATACAATGAACAGAAACTCATGCTTGGAGGGGCCTTGTCCTGCCAAAACATCTGTGCCTGGCCCAGATGGCAAGTGGGCTCTGGAAATAGGGCCTGTGAGCCGAGTCAGCACCGGGGCAAATCCGCAGCGTTTTTATAGGTCTTACAAAAATAGTAACTTTTGAAGACTTCTTGGCAACAGAAAGTGCAAAGATTGTGGGACTTCCCCATTCATTAACTAAATAGAGCAAAGCCCAGTTCCGAAGTTCTGCAGTGACCCCGGGCCTTAGCGCAGGTCCCTGTGAATTAGTAACAGTGCAGGCGATGTCACCTGTCCTTAGCGTTGGGAGCTGTTCAATCCCCAGAACTTTTTCTCTCATCGGAAAGTTGTAAAGAGAGCACTGGGGTGAAATACTTGTTCCACCCACGTGAAGCAGGGTGCGACAGACCTGTTTGGAATCCCATGACCAGACAGGTGGAGACAGCTAATCTAGACAAAGTGGGAGCTATAGCATCAGCAAGAGATCCTGCCTGAAAGAATAAGGGGGAGGCTGGAGAGGGTTGTCAGGCATCACTGTCTGCCTGCAAAGCCTAACGACCTGGGTTCAATTCCCCCAGAACCCAGGTAAAGCCAGATACTCAAGGTGGCGCATGTATCAGTTTCTTTTTTAAAAATATCTTATTTACTTATTTGAAAGCAGAGAGAGAGAGAGAGAGAGAGAGAGAGAGAGAGAGAGAGAGAGAGAATGGGCACACTAGGGCCCCGGCTGCACACACACACACACACACACACACACACACACACACACACACACACGTGCATGCATACCCCGCACACATGGACCCACACATATAACACACATGCACACATATACACATACACATGTGAAAACAATTGTAAAAGAGGACTTTATTGGCCAGGAATGTCCGATGGAAGGGCTTCATAGAAGGCATGTTGGAAATTCCCAAGCTGCGTCTTTCGTCACAAAAGCTGGGCAGGCGAGCTCTCTCCTTCCTTCGCATCTGCTCTCCTTTGCAGAAGCTTCTCTCTCAGGCAGGGTGGTGCCTGAAGCTTGTCTGGCAAGTGGGCGGAGCCCTGAGGGCCGGTCCTGTGCCAGCACATGG
>PVHP010041073.1:0-15578 GCA_004024765.1 Zapus hudsonius | reverse complement strand
AGAGAGAGAGAGAGAGAGAGAAAGTGCACCAGGGCCACCACCTTGTGGGTCTGGTTTATGTGGGACCTGGGGAATTGAACCTGGGGCCTTAGGCACTGGAGGCAAGTGCCTTAACCGCTGAGCCATTTCTCCAGCCTGGGAAGCATCTTTAAGAAGATAGATACAAAATTACACATGATATTTGGAAATGAAGAAAGAGTTTTTTTTCTAGGCAGTCAGCCAGACACAGAGGCCCCAGGAGATCATGGATGTGGGCCACCGGGCCTGCGCTGGCAGGACTAGAAACTGCATCTGATCCAGCCTCATCCACGATGGCTCCGAGCAATTCCTCAGCAACAGTTTCGGCCTCTTCCTCAGATTAGCACACCTGGGTGGGCTTGCCCTTCTGGACTCAGCCTCTTGAGCTCACCAACCAATCAGGTCTTTCCCTTACACACCTGAGTCTAATGACAAGGCTCATCCCAATTGGATGTTTGATCCATTTGAAGGAGTCCTGGTTTCCTTCTTGACCTCCTCTTCCATCTGAATACAAACAAGAGTGTCTCTCTGCCCTTCCTGGCCAAGCTGAGAAAGGGGAGGATTTTCTTTTGCCTGGGTATTTCCCTGCTTGCATTCAGCATGTATTTTGTTTCTGGACATTTTTGTTGTTGTTTTACTTTATATGGAATAGCTCTTTAAGCTCTGAGTCCTTTATTTTCTCTTAGCCTTTTCTGCCCCCTATGTGAGTGTGAAGGTGAGGGGGGTCTTTTGTCTTGGGCCCTCATGCTTTGCCTTCCAAATGTGTGTGTGCCTTCTCCAGGGGCTTTTTCCTGGGGGTTTTCTCTGTGAACGAGATTCTTCTCTCCAATCTCCTCTTCCCCTTTCTAGCCAGGCAAGGGGGAGAATTCCCTTGTGGCTGAGCCTTTCCGCTGGCTTTCCCCCTGGATCTTAATTCTCCCTAAAATAAACCTCCTAATTCATAATTTACCCTTCTCAGAATATATGTTTTTCAATTCTTTGCTAATGTGGATAAGAATCTAAAAGTTGGGGTCCCTGGGCCTGGGGACTCCTGAATCTTTATGAAATTTAATCCCTTCCTGGACCCTAAATCCTCCATCAGTAAGCAAGTGTGGATTGAAGGTGGGGTGGGGCAGGTTGGGGGGGAAGCCATACCTGTGTTTAAGATTCTATAGGACTGATTAATTACAATGTCATGATTGTAGAGAGCTGGAATGTTGCACACACAGAGTCAAGTTGTATCAGGCTATATTTTTAATGCACACAAACACATGTGTGTGTATTGGGGGTGGTGGTTATATGCACCTCTGTGTACAGATGAGTGTGCCCCACGCGCCCCTGTGTATGTAGGGGCCAGAGGTGAAGGTCAGGTGTCTTCCTCTATCACTTTTGTTTGTTTCCTTGAGATGGAGTCTCTCACTGAACCCAAAGCTGCCATCTTTTGTCTAGTCAGACTGGCTGACCAGTGAGAGCCAGATATTCTCCAGTCTCTGCTTCCCACAGGACTGAGCTGGCATTATAGGTATGCATGGCCATACTCAGCTGTTTATGTGGGTGCTGGGGAATCAAACTCAGGGCAAACAAGTTTCCCCCAAGTCCTCATCTTCTGAGGTAAGCACCCTTATCCACTGAGCCATCTCCTGATCCCCGTTTTGGGCTGTCTCTAAACCACTTAATAGCAACTAATCTCAGTATCTGACCAAACACCCTATGGCTATCAGGCGAAACCTTCAAAATGTATTATCAGACCACTAGCTTCCACCAATCCAAAAACTAACAATACCATCAGATAACCTCGAACACCTATAGCAGAGTCCCCAGCTGTGCTGTAGCCTGCCTGCCTGATATTCCTACCAAAGTGTGTGGGAAATGGCTTCGGTCATGCCTTTCTTCTGTTCTGTGGCTATAAGAGTCCACATTGGACATGTCACTTGAGGTGATGAATCTTTGATCCAAGGCTTTGGTCACTCCTGCTGGGTTCAGAATAAACTGTCTCATACTGCTTCTGAAGTGACAAGGTCTTTCATTCTTGTTCACCCCTGCCCTCACCAGGCTAGCTGGCCCATGAGTTTAGGGTAATTCTCCTGTCTCCATATTCCTTCTTGCCACAGATGCATAGGAATTACAGATACCTGCCTTTCATGTGGGTTCTGAAGATCTCAATTCAGATACTTAGGCTTACGCACAAAGCACTTGATCTACTGAGCCATTTTCTCAGCTTTTAAGATTATTTTGTTAACTAATAGTTTTAAAAGAAGTGGTTAATATAATTGGAATAAATTGACAAAATGGCAGTCACAATCAGATTTGAAGGACACAGTGGAAACTTTTCAAAATATTCCTAAGTCATAGCAAAAGGTATATCTTAGTAGAGGATGTCATTCTCTTATTTGTCCATGTAAATTATTTAATCATATGACATACCTTTATCTTGATTTCTGCAGTAACAAAAAAGAACCCTGAGAAGTCTTAGGGTCAATAAAATGAAATAGAACACAGTAGAAACAAACCTTTGATGGCAGAAGAATTTTTGATCATAAGATGACAGGGCTGGGACAATGTCACAAGAACCAGTTACTGTGAAAAATCTCAATTTCTCAGTCTAACTTGGTAAACATGAAAAATGTCAGTGTTTATTTCATGCATTAATTTTCTGTGGTTTTTGAAAACATTTCAGTTAGGGAATAAAATAATCAGTATTTTGTCTTTCTTAAGTGTGATTTGTATTTTTTATACTGAAATAGTAGCATTCCATTTAATTAAAAAAGTAGATTGTGGTTAAGGGAATCTGATGAAGCATATTTTATTAAAGAATGAAACTTCTCTAGTCTAGTTAATTTTTTTCTTTTTAGTTTGAAATTTGCAAAGAGAAATACTCAACTGTTAAGAAATACAAAATCAGATCAAATAGGCTGAAGCAGGATCGACTTATGCTACAGATTTCTTTAGGTTTAGCTTGATTTAATCTAGGTGGTAAAACAAGTCAGATATTTCTTTCAAACATGTTTCCTGTTGTGGAACATCATTTTAAGACACCAATTGGTGACTTCTGGCATCTCGAAGGCATACCAAGATATATATATATATATATATATATATATATATATATATATATATATATATATATATATATATATATATATATACTAAGATATACCTAAGATAAAAGAGAAAATATTTCTTATTGCTCATTCCTTTTTACTTGATCAACTCAGGTTTTCATCCTAAACACATAATGACACTTTTTTTCCCTGTTTGCTTGTTTGTTTATTTATTTTAGGCAGGGTCTTACTGTAGCCCAGGCTGACCTGAAACTTACTCTGCAGCTCCAGGTTGGCTTCAGACTCATGGTGATACTCTTACCTCAGTCTCTGGTGTACTGGGATTAAAGATGTTCACTACCATGTATGGCTCATAATGACACATTTTTACGTGTACCTACATCCTCCTTGCTACAGAGACAAATGAGCGTCTCTTCCCTTTATTACCTCTAGCTCTAAGTCAAGGGTGCATGAGTTGTGCATTTTCTGAAAGACATGAATATACCTCTCATTTTTGAGAACATATGGATAAGTGATTAATCACCCACAATATAATGATTTTGAAAATGGCTTATTAGCTTTCAATAGGTTATCATGGGCCAATATCAATTTAAAACTTGTTTAGAGAAGAGAATAAAGTCACCCAGTGGTCACTGATTCTGTAGTACATATTATACACTGCAGGAAAATCTTTGCTCTGGGCAGCAAAGAAAAGCAGTGGACAGATAAGATGGCTGCCTCTGGTTCTGTCTTTGGAAAGACCTTCCGAATCTAGCCTTCTGTGTTGGTAACAAGCACTAGGGGGAAGCTCTGCTGAACAGTTTCAGCATCTCCCTTCCTGTTGGTGCAGAGGAGACAGGCCTGTGAGAGCTAATTGTAACATCACTTCTCAACTCTCCATTCAGTGGTGCAGACAGTCATTAGAAAGGAACGTGGTGGGAGCATTTACACCATGGAAATCAGCAGATGCAGAGTCAAGCGAGGAAACCCCACCTGATAGCCAATTTTGCCATTTACCAAGAAAGATTTCTTTAGTTATGTGTTTTATTCTGCTATTCCTTTACTCTGAATCTGTACTACGTGAGGTTATCTGGATAAGTTAGAGTCTTTCACCTTAGAATTAGGGCAAGAAATTTCTGCTCTTAGCAACTACCTTCAGTTTTTTTCTTTATTTGTCCAGACTCAGTTTGAAGGCTTTTATGTTGGCTTTTGTCTCACATCACAGTGAACATATGGTCTGCAAGTGAGGCAACGACAGATAATCATCTTTTGGCCCCAAACTGCATACCCAACACTTGCAATTAAGATAATTATCCCCTCTTGCAGGAAAAGAATTCAGAAGAGATGCCAGGTAAGAGGCCGACCATCAGAGCTCTAAGTGCCAATTTCACCTCATGTTAGGTTTCTCACCGCCTGCTTTGCTTGGCGCAGGGACTTTTATAGTGCTCCAAACCTTCACAACATGGGACTTCAGGCATCTTGGATGATACAGTATTAGCAAAGAATGCCACACACACACACACACACACACACACACACACACACACACACACACACACTTAAATCTCTGCAAGAGGTCAGTCTCTGTGAAATTGTTACCTATCTTACAGGAGAAAAGCATGAGATGATGGTGTCTCTCAGGCCACATGAAGAATGTGGATCAGGGAGAATGTGCAGGTCTATGGTGACCTCAGTAAGAACGGTTGCAATGAAGTAATTGGGGAAGAATGGGGTGGTTTAAGAAAGAGGAGGAGGAGGAGAATTGGAGGCTGTATTTGACAGGGTTTTGCTCTAAAAAAGCAAATCTGATATCATTTCTACTCCTGCTAAGCTTTGGATTTCATGTACCTGAATAGTTTTTCTTCACTGAGATCAGCATTTCTCTACCAGACTGTCATATTACTGTAACTGCTCTAGTGAGCCCTAACCTAATACCACCTGAAGGCACCTATAGTTATTATGTGGATTGCTCAGGTGGTTAAGTGCTTTCCAGGTAAGCATAAGGACCCGCGTTCAATCCCTATAACCCGTATATAAAAAAAGACAAGTGTATTGACATATGCTTATAATCCAGGTGCAGGGAGGCAGAGACAGGTGGATCCGTGGGGCTCTCTGACCAGCTGGTCTAGTCTACTTGATGACCTCCAGGCCACTGGGAGTCCCTGCTTCAAAAAAGGTTGATGGCACCTGAAGAATGACACCTGAGGTTGCCCTCTGACCTCTCCGCACTCATGTATGCATACATGACCACACACACAATATGTTTTGTATTAATAGTACAGTAAGCGGCACAACCAGGACTATGGTTAATAATTTATGACAGCCAATATGTTTTGGACACTGGACTTGTTTAGGATCCTTGAGTTCTCCTTTTAATGTATTCATAATTAACCAGGGGGATTGGAGAGATGACAGGGGTTAAGGCGGTTGCCTGCAAAGCAGAAGGACCTGGGTTCAATTCCCTGGTACCCATGTAAAACCAGATACACAAGGTGGCACATGTGTCTGGAGTTCATTTGCAATGGCTGGAGGCCCTGACACACCCATTCTCTGTATCTCTGCCTCTTTCTCTCTCTCTCTCAAGGAAATAAATAAATAAAATATTTAAAAACAATATTTAAAAAATTAACCAGGGAAACAGGCACACACCTGTAATCACAGCACTGGAAATGCTGAGGCAGGAGGATCACTGCAAGTTCAAGGCCAGCCAGGACTACATAGCAAAATGCTGTCTAAAGCAATAGCAAATTACCAGAGATAATTGTCTAACTTTCCCACATATATAGATTTGTTTATTAATAAAGTGAAGATTAAAAGAACCCCATCCAATGATGCAATAAGAACATAAGATGATACTAAGTAGTTTTGAATCTGATTAACAAAAAGGATTAGCAAATCAAGGCCTTATTAATCTATTTACATTTTAGCCACATTTACACTTAATTCCACTTATTAACACTTATTTGGAAATCTCATTTTACTGAGTTAAAAGCAGAATAATCAATGTTTAAGCTATCACTTGCTGGAAGGTCTAAATTTCAAAATGACTGAATTTACTTAGGCATTCCTAAAAGCCTTGAATTTTAAAAGTCTTACAGTTTAGATATAATAAGGATAAACCCCTCCACTATTTGCAGGTAGAATGTGCATTTGGAAGTAATACCATAGGAGCCATTTGCTTGACATTTCTGCAAAGAGCTTAAGGACAAGAAGAAATGGGGAGCATTGGTAGTGGAGGAAAGTGCTTCATACCTCCCACCCTGAGGATCATTCTGACACAATGCCAGAGGTTCTTAGAATTTCTTTGCCTTTTCCTTTACCTTCAATTCTTACAGGACAAAGAGGTTGGCTTGGATGAAACAGACAAAGCTTATTCTGAAATACCCTGCAATTCCCCTGGGAGGAACTAACTTCTCTGTTCTAACAGATGTGCTCTTCATTCATCCACTGTCCTATGTGAAGGACGGTGACTGCAGGCACTTGTCAGCTCGTTATTAATTTATTATCAGTCAACTGTCCAGGCTAAATTCTTCCCCAGGGCGAGTGATTTTCAGGCAACATATCTTAGGAGCATCAGATTCCACATGAAGTTCCCATGCCCTCCTATGGGTGGCGCAGTTTACATGGTTTGTGGCTTTTCTGTTTCATGTGAGCCTATACATACATATTTTGGAATACTGACTTTCACTTTTGGTACATGCTTAATTGCTGCTAATACTAAGAAAATACAGTAAAAAATCATGTTACCACGGTTTTTTTTTTTTTTCGAGGTAGGGTCTCACTCAAGTCCAGGCTGACCTGGAATTCACAGTGTAGTCTCAGGGTGGCCTTGAACTCATGGTGATCCTCCTACTTCTGCCTCCTGAGTGCTGGGATTAAAGGCGTGCACCACCACGCCTGGCACCATGGTCTTTTTTTTTTTTTTTTACCATTTTTCAGTATCTCTAAAAACTTAGTATTAAAATATATTTTGAACTTTATATATAAGATATATTAATATTTGTTGTAAGGTATCTCCTTTCATATTTATTTATTTTTTAACATTTTATTTATTTACGAGAGAGAGAGAGAGAGAGAGAGAGAGAGAGAGAGAGAGAGAGAGAGAGAGAGAGAATGGGTACTCCAGGGCTTTCCAGCCACTGTAAATAAACTCCGGACTCATGTGCCACCTTGTGCATCTGGCTTTACGTGGGTACTGGGGAATTGAACTCAGGACTTCTGCTTTACAGGCAAACCTCTTAACCCCTAAGCCATCTCTCCAGTCCCTCCTTTCATATTTAAAATTTAGCATATTTATTTAAGTATACTTTTATATCAATAGAGAAAGATTGTGAGGGAATGAACTTGGTATAATTCATAACTGTCATGGTGCTGGTGATCATTTTGACATTTTCAGAATGTCCTGGAACAAATGAAGGAATTGACTTTAATAATATTTTTAGGAATTTTTATTTTTAAAATATACTTATTTATTTGCCAGCAGAAAAAGAGATACAGAGAGTATGGGCACATCAGGGCCTCTTGCCACTGTAAGCAAACTACAGATGCATGCACCGCTTTGTGCATCTGCCTTTATGTGAATACTGGGGAATTGAACCTGAGCTGTCAGGCTTTGCAATCAAGTAAATTTAACTGCTGAGTCATCTCCAGCCTGTATTTTTTAAAAGGAATTTTTAATTGCTTTTCATGATGCACTGGAGTTTTTTTTAATAATATACATACATAAGTACATAAAGTTCTTTTAATCTAAAAAGGATAAATGTTCTTACTAATTTTAGTCAGATCTAACCTAGAGTAAGCATCAAGTTAATCAGATGAGTACACTTATTACATTTGGGAGTGCTGTATAACAGAAACAGTACAAGATTTAGTCTCATTTAATCTCCAAAGCAATCCTATCGGAAGGTCCAGACAACAAAGCTCGTGCTCGGTGTGGTGATGCACGCCTGTAATCCAGCATCAAGAGGCTGCAGAGTGAGAACAGAACATTTAGGTGGGCATGGCTGTGTTGTGAGATCATGTCTTGAAATGAAGCCTAGAGAAGGTAAGTAGCTCCTCCAGCCAATGAAAGAAGGAATTAGTGTTCCAACTGCTCTCTAAGTCTCAAGGCCACACCTCAGAGACAAATGCATGAACGTATAAGTGATCCCAGTGTGGTATTGTGAGAAATGTTAAAAAAAAATAGGTGCAGAAAATGGCTTATACAAAATAGAGGCAGGAGGCAATGACTCGCATGGCTACATGAGCTGAGGTTCATAGAAGAGATGCACGAAGCAGAAGGAAAGGAGGGCATCATGAGTACAAGCCACCAAGGAGAAGACATTTGCGTGGCATGGCAATCATAGGTGGTACTGGGGTGTAAAAGTGCTTGTGGCCGGGGTAGAGAAATTACATTTGGTAAAGCTCCAAAGTTACTCTACTGAATAACTGAATACTAAGACAGCCTATGGGTCAGGGAGTATAAGCTTAGGGGTTAAGTGACTAAGACAGGATTTAGGACTTGCTCCGTTTTAAGCGAGGTCTACTTCTCTAGTTATTTTAATTACTTTGTCAGCATCCTTCAGAACACATCCTTTCTGTGGATTTTTTGTTTCAGGTCAACAACTCTGTGTGCATTTCAGCTAATGCCTCATTATTATGCTAACTGTATTTTCTTTGTTGAAACTCTATATTATACTCTGTTACTATATATGGCCAGGGATGATTTGGCCTTGCTGAACTTTGGATCATTACAGTGGCTCCAGATTGAACAGGGTGATTTTAAGGTCATACACTGATGCTACGAAGGATTGAATTATTTATGACTTTAATATTCACCAGTGTTTCTAGCTCAAGATCCAATATACCACTGAATATTATCTGTCAACAAAATACTGCATCTGTTCCGTTTGCTGATGACCGATAAAAGAAGGGAGTCTGAATTGCTGCCTTGAACTCAGTATGGGTTGAATTTTTACCCCCAAGTATTTCAATAACACTGACAATAGGTACAATATCAATTTATAATAGTTGTAATCGTGTCTGACAATAATTAGCATCTATCAAAATTAATACATAAAGTTAAACCTATGTGTCAGTGCAGATATGCACACAATTTTGCTGTACTTTTCTATTTGTTATTTTGGTCTAAAAGAGACTGAGGCAACTAAGCGTCTTACTCAAATACTGGCTATAAACAGAAGCTGCCTTTGTGTGACAAAAGACAGGGTAGCATATAATAAATTAAAGGAAGGACTACCTGTATCTTCATTTGATTACTTTTCCTTTACCTGTGACCTTCATAAACATTTAACTAAAAGGGTATTGGCTATTATGGGAGATGAGGGAAAGGAAATATTTTAGTGCAACGACTAAATTTCCTCTTTTTAAAAGGAATCTGAAAGTGAACTATATTGCTAATCTAATAGAATTAAACCTTAAAATAAGGTAATTTAGAATTTAATTGTAATCCTCTTAAAAACAGATTTTAAAGAAATTATCAGTATCAAAACATTTCCCTCTTAGCATCCATCCTGAAGTGGATCCTCATCAGCTCATGAAGTACAGGTCACATAGCAGGGCATTTCTGGGGAAAGCACTGGGGAAGGAAACATCTTAAAGTACTAATTATTTTTTCCCAAGGGGCAACGTTGGAACCAAGTAAACTACGCATGCATCCAATATTACAGAATAGAAGAAGACATTAAGGGAAAGGAAATGATACAAATAAGAGGTCTAACAACAGTGCTTTGTGTGAGTCTCAGGTTATCTTGGCTGTGTAACAAATTGCCCCACAACTTAGTAGCTTTAAACAACAGCAATCATGTATTCTGTCATATGGTTCTGTAAGATCAGACAGGGTACAGGAAGCTCAGCTTTTCTCTGCTTTACAGTATTTGAAGGCTCAGCTGAAAAGCTCCAAAGCCCAAGGTGGAATCTTCTGGAGGCCGTTACACTCACAAGTCTGGTGGTTTTCAGCTTGAAGCCTAACTAGGGTTGTTGGCTATAATATCTGCATGTCCTCTCTCTGTGTTGCCTGAGCTTCCTTGCCACATAGTAGTTGGGCTACAAGGACAAATGATGGTCAAGAAGAAACCGACAGGCCTTTATGATCCACAGTGAATACCACTAACCCAACTGAGGAGGACCCTCAGCAGACTGGGGGCAGGGGGAGAGATTATTGGAGTACAACCTTTTTATAAAAAATCAATAAAGAGATAAAAGTGGTGTAGATGATAGATGGGCAAATACATGATAGCAACATAGAGAGAGAGAGATAGAGAGAGAGAGAGAGAGAGAGAGAGGATGGGAGGAGAAAGAGAGAGAGAAACTGTTTTGCTTTTCATGATCTAGCCTCAGAAATTAAGCAGACTTATTTCTACCACGTTCTCTTTTTTTTATTGTCCATAATGAGTTACATTATTTAATGGGCAACGATGAGTTGTTATCCCCAGTTCCCCAATACCCCTCTTCCCCATCCCCAATTGGCTGGGTATCCTCCTCAGTGAGCCATCTGGATCAGTCCTTGGGGCAGGAGACCATGGATAGGTTCTCCTGGCCCTAGTATGTTGTTACTCAGGGGTGTCTTGCCTCTGGATATTCTCTCCTGCCACAGCTCTCACAATCTTTCCGCCCCCTCTTCCGCTCAGTTCCCTGAGTTGTGGTGGGTGAGTATTAAGGCTGCTTTAATGTTGAGAATTTAGGGGTCTTTGTGTCGAAAATCGTTGGTTTCTGTCACCCTGGCTTATCCTGTGTTGATTGATTCTCTGCAGGGTTCCATATAGGTTTGATTCCCCAGTACCTATGTAAAGCCAAATGCAAAAAGTGCCACATGCATCTAGAGTTTGTTTGCAGTGGCAGGAGGCCCTGGCATGCTTACATTCTCTCTCTCTCTCTCTCTCTCTCTCTCTCTCTCTCTCTCTCTCTCTCTCAAATTAATAAATAGGCAAGTGTGGTCACACACACACACCTTTAATCCCAGCATTCGGGAGGCAGAAGTAGGAGGATTACCATAAATTCAAGGCCAGCCTGGGATTATATAGTGAATTCCAGGTCAACCTGGGCTAGAGTGAGACCCTTCCTCAAAAAACAAAAATAAATAAAATAAATAAATTTAAAATAAGAGGAGTCTGAAGTCAAGACCACTTCAGGGGTAAAAAAAGAAAAACAACTAATATTAGAGAAGGTTGTTTTTTACATGGGATTTAGAAATTAGGTGTGTCACAGCAGGCTGACTTGTGACCTTCCTGTCATCTGCTTTTATGACCCAAACGTTGGGGCAATTTTTACCAAGACATTTGTGGTGCCTTCTCCTCAGTCCTGTCCCATGCAGCTTCTTGTTTGTGCTGTAGAAAACCAGCCAGTTGGAGCAAAAGCTACTTCCCAAGGAATTCTCAGGCCTGCAGAGAGAGAAGAGCTGCTGTGGGTCTCTGGCGTGACAGCAGTGTGCAGAGAGGCCCTGTGGTGGGTAGGATTTAGAGTCACCATGAAAACAATTCTCTAGCCTGTCAGTGAGGGATTTTCTAGATTAGGCTAATTGAGTTGAAAGACACACCCTAACTGTGAGCACTCTAACTGTGAGCACCTAAGGTGGGAGTCCTGGACTATAACAAGGAGAAAGTTGCTGAGCACCAGCATGCATCACTCTCTGCTTCCTGATGATGGAAGCTGTCTCACCCTCCTGCTGCTATACCTTCCCCACCAGGATGAGCTGTATCTCCTAAAACGTCAAGCTGAAATAAACCATTCCATCATTCAATTGCTTTTATTACAGCAGTAAGAAAAGTACCCAATGTAGGTCCCACTGAATGCACAAACATGGTGCAGGAAGCACCCTACTGTGTGAGCCACTGAGGTTATGCAACTGTGGAAACAGCATTTCCAAAGAAGCCACTGTGGAGATTCTAATTCTCCAGCTCTTTGCTCTATGGGACAGAAGCAAGAGATCAAAACAGAAGAATGGGGACAAGTGGTACTGACCATGTGCTGTCCAGTTCCCAATATTCCTTGGGAGCTGCTGAATGACGGGAGGGCAGCAGGTATTAGGACAGTGATGCTTAAAGCCTGTGGTGATGTTGTGAAGGATGACAATACAAGATGGGCATAAATGTTAATAAAGCCTTCCTTGAACCTGTCCTCAGTAAAGCCTGAGAACACTCCTATCATACTAATAACTTACCTGTAATTCACATTTAATTGGAAACAATTTACTTGATTTTTCAGAATTTGGAAGAGTTGTTTGGATAACTTCTGTCTAAAAATCTAAACCGTTACCTCTCTCCTTTCATTCAGAGATAATGTGAAGCATTATAAAATGATTCAATTTGTCATTTTTTACAAAAACACTTAATGAAGCATCTATCTAAAAACACCCTGGGTGGGGTTTGGTTGTTGTTGTTGTTAAAATGTGCAGATTTTTAGCCTTTACCAATCTGGATCACCTCTCTTGCTGCTTATTCTTTGCTATTCCCAGAATTTTACCCTCCCGTTATTTCTTGGTCTCCTCATGATGTCTTACATATGGGATGGTTTAGAAAATCTGCACAAGTCATTGGAATGGGTAAGTCGTAGAAGGTGGGGGAATGTGTTTTTGTCAGTTTAGGCACAAATCTCAGCAGGTCCTGGGTCATCTACACAAATTAGAGGCTTAGTTTCCTCATTTGTAAAATGAGAACTTTCACCCACATGTGAATATACATAGAGAATTTTAAAGTATTTGTATGTTTGTGTGTGTGCAGGTGCATGTGGAGATGTGCTCATGTGGGGGCCAGAGGACAACTTTGAGCGTCACCCTTAGAAAAGCCATCCACCTCCTTTGAGGCAGGGGTTCTCATTTGCCTGGAGCTCACCAATTAGGCTAACTTGGCTGGCCAGGGAGTCCTGACTTTGCATCCCTGGGATTACAGGTGCACCAGCATGCCGGGCACATTACATGAGTGCTGGGGATTGAGTATAGACAATAAACCATGATAATTCCCTCCCCACCCTCACTTCCCCCTCTCAAATCCACCCTCAGTCATATCCCTTCCCCCTCTCAATTAGTCTTTATTTTGTTTCAATGTCATCATGTTTTCCTCCTATCATGAAGTCCTTGTGTAGGTAATGTCGGGCACTGCAAAGTCATGAATATCAAGGCCGTTTTATGTCTGGAAGATTGCATTGCAAGCAGTCCTACCCTTCCTTTGGTCTTTATGATCTTTCCACTCCCTCTTCTGTAATGGACCCTGAGCCTGAGAGGGTGTGATAGAGATGTCTCAGTGCTGAACACTCCAACTGTCACTTCTTCTCAGCACCATTGTGTTTTTTGAATCATCCCAGTGGTCACTGCTATCTGAAAAGAAAAGCTTCTCTGGCTAAAAGTGAGAATAGAATTAATATATGGGTATACACATTTTAAAAAGTGCTTGTGAGGCAGTTTGGTAGACATAATATGTGCATTTATCCAGACAACAGCAGGAGTTACTCCTCTAGGGCTCATTATCCCCCCTATTTATCATTATCATTTGCTTTTGACTAGGTCTTCGGTACCAGGCATGCTTTCCATCCCATGGAGAAGGCCTCCAGTCCAATTAGAGAGCAGTTGGTTTCCCCTACAATAGGTGTGCCACTATTGCACCAGTTGGCACATTTGGCCTGGCTGGCCCATCTTAAGGCTTGCAAGGTCCTCTGCTGTTCACCACTGTTGATGACTTCTCTCTCCCATAGGGCTGCATACAAATGTAGTCTTTCCCAGTTTTCTGTCATCTGACTAACACGGAGGTGGTTTCTAGCTCAGTGCCAGCTTGATTTCCCAGTGACCTGCACCCAAGCCTGTGAAGTCTTCAGCAATAGACTTTCATCTTTTGAGTATGTCTCTTTATCCTTTCCTTCCTCTCTCTTCAGATATAATTGTAATTATTAAATGAGATGAGGGTTTTATTCTATGTATGAGGCTAGTCTTGAACTCATAATCTTCCTATTTCAGCTTCCCTGGTGCTAGGATGAGAACCATGCATCACCACACCCAGCCAATTTCAGCCTTCCTTATAAGCCACTACTTTTATGTTCTTAGGTTCCATGGAATCCACTGTTTGCTTACATATTCTATTTCTTTTTTTATTATGGTAGGTATTATTTTTAAAAACTTTCTATTGACAACTTCCATGGATATATATAACATCTCATGATCATTGTTCCCTCTCCCCACCCTCCCCTTCTTCTGAAATGCCTTCCTCTTTCCAGATAGTCTCTCTTTTATTTTGATGTCATCATTTCCCCCCTGCTATACAGGTCAGCCACTCTGAGGACATGAATATCAAGACCACTTTGTCTCTGGTAGACAGTACTGTAAGCACTCTTCTCCCTTTGGCTCTTACATCCTTTCTGCCATCTCTTCTGCAATGGTCCCTGAACCTTAGAGGATGAGATAAAGAGATATCACTTCCTGCTGAACACTCCACTGTCATTTCTTCTTAGAACTTTGATGACTTTTGAGTCTCCCCAGTGGTCACCGCCACCTGAAAAGAGAAACTTCTTAACAAAAAGTGAGTTATGTGAGGTATAATTGAAAAAAATATTTTAGATAATTTTTGGTCTACTACACTTCCAGTTTTATTTATATATATCTTATTAATATAGATTTGGAAATGTTCACTGAAATATAAAAGGTGTTTGACATATTTAGTGACATAACGGGATGTGTTAAATATGTAGGTCAAGTAAAGTATCAAATTAAGAAATACTATTTCAAATACATAAATATCATCCATGCCATTCATAACAAAGAACATGAGAAATATAAAATGTCACAAGGAATGTTTCATTGTATTAATAAAATCATTAATGCCAATATGGAGAGTAGATCCAGTCTTGGTAGTGCATGCTTTATAATCCCAGCACTTGAAAGGCTGATGTGGAATATCTGTGGGAATTCAAGGCCAGCTTGGGTTACATATAAAAAACATTGCTTTAAAAATGAAAATAGGGCTGGAAAGATGGCTCAGCAGTTAAGGCCTTTCCCTGCAAAGCAGAAGGACCCGAGTTCAATTCCCTGGTACCCATGTAAAGCAAGATGCACAAGGTGGTGTGTGTGTCTCTAGTTCATTTGCAGTGGCTGGAGGGCCTGGCGCAACTATTCTCTCTCTTTTTATCTGCATCTCACTCTCTCTCAAATAAATGAATGAATGAATAAATTAAAAAAATAAAAAATAAATATGAATTTTAAATCATAGATAACCCTACCAACCGACCGTAGGCCGATAGCTGAGATTCTGACAAGAGAGGACCCACCACAGTCATATCGTGGAGGATCCAAATGGAACCCCGCAGAGAATGACGGGATGAACAAGGGGCCCACAGCCACAGCCATTAAATCAACACAGGACAAGCCAGTGAGACAGAAACCAACGATTTCGACACGAAGACCCCTAAGATCACAACCTTAAAGCAGCCTTAATACTCATCCACCACGACTCAGGGAACTATGTGGAAGAGGGGGCGGAAAGATTGTAAGAGCCGTGGTGGATGAGATTATCCAGAGGCATGGCCAGGAGAACCTGGCTGAATACTAGGCTATCCATGGTC